>SNQJ01S0235874.1:0-13864 GCA_010110895.2 Picea sitchensis
ATCATATTTCTAGGGAACATTCTTGACCAAGAACTATGACCAAGGAAACTTTGGCCAACAATTTTCTTATTGGTTCAAGTTCATGTTAGTTAGAATTTGTAATCCTTTCATAGTTCCCTAGTTAGAGTTCCTGACCAATAGGAACTATGACCAATGTTTTTCAATAAAAGTTCTTTTTGGAAAAGAAAACTATGACTTATAGGAACTTTGGTTGAGTCCCCGTTCCTATTACTTCAACCAGAGTTCCTATCAGTCATAGTTCCAAATTTTCTAGTCAAGAACTTTGACTAGAGAGATATGAAGGAATTGTGAATAACAAACTATGATACTCTTGTTCCTTCATAAATCAAAGTTCTTGTCCCAACATTCATCCTAGTGGTCACAGTTCTAAGAAACTTCCTCACTAGGAAATCTAATCAATAAAGGAACAATGAACTATATCTGACAAGAACTTTGATGAAGGAAATTTGATCGATATAAACTCCAATGAAGGTTTATGACTGACTATGAACTCTACCTAACATGAAATATATCGAATGAAATATCACTAACTACAATCTTCGTGTTCCCTTGTCCATCAAAGTTCTTTTCATGATTACATTTCTTCATTAAGAAACTATGAATAAATTATAGAGTTCCTATCTTGACTTTGCTTCATTGGGAAAATATGAAGGAATGTCAGAGCTCTTGTCCCAATGTTGGTCCTATTAGTGAGAGTTCATGTCAATCATAATTCTAGGGAATTTTCTAACTAGGAACTTTGAACAAAAATGGAGCAATGAACTATAATCAACCTGAAATTTGATGAAGAAACTATGACCAACGATTGATAGGGATTTTGACCGATAGGAATTTCTTTGATGAAGGAACTATGACCAATTTTTAATTGTTCTTGACCGTAGCTCTATTGAATGGAATATGGTTTAAAATGATCTTGTTGTTCTTTCATTAGTGAAATTTCCTATCCTAACATTGGTAATGTCAATTGGAGTTTCTATTAGTCATAAATCCAGGGAACTTCCTAGCATAGATTGTAAGTTTATGTTTGTTATAGTTCATGGTCCCTTCCTAGTTTCCTTGTTATAGTTCCTAACTAGTAAGTGTTGGTAAACAAAAGTAAAAACAGAGCATAAACAGAGCATAAAACTATGAACAGAAAACCAAACACAACACAACCGCTATCACACAATTGATAGAGTGATTTATGTGAAAACCAAATGTGGGAAAAAACCACAGGGCAATGATAATCAATATTCTTATTATTCAAGGGAGAATTACAATAGCCATCACATGAATAGAACCATCCTGTCCTCTCATACACACAATCACCTCAGTATTGTGTCTTTCTCTCACACACTCACTACACATTGCAGTCTGACCTCTATGGGTATGCTCATATATATACAATCTCTCAAATAGTTAGACTAACTAATTATAATTAGATCCACCAATTACATAATCTATTCACAAAAGAGTGCATGCATGCACATTCCTAATATAACTGGATGCATGTATATGTGACTGCATGGGAAATTCGACTGCATGTTTCCAACAATCTCCACCTTGACAACAATTTACCTGATATATCATGCCCTTAATTAATTCATCACCTTTTCTGCAAGACAAGAGAATCCAAACACCATCACAACGTCGCAACCTCTCTAACAATATTTTTACGTGAACATGTCTGCATGATTCACTCCATCATGGACTATTCTTCCTCCATTAGTAACTTTGATCTAGCGACCAAATTTTTGAATCCTATGTACTCGGCTCACCTGATCTAATTTCCAGCGACTGGATTTTATTATCCTTCTCTCTTAGATCCTTCAAATCTTCACTCTGATACCACTTGTTGGGCAACAAACGAAAAAACAAAGCATAAATAAAGAAGAAAACTGAGAACAACAAACCAAACACAGCACAACAACAATCACACAATTGACAGAGTGATTTATGTGGAAACCCAATGCGAGAAAAAACCACAGGGAAATGATAATCAATATTCGTATTATTCAAGGTAGAATTACAATATTTAGCACAGGCATACAATGATCCTCTCCTCTCATACACACAATCACCTCGGTATTGTGTCTTTCTCTCACACACTCACTATACATTGTACTCTCACCTCTATGGGTATGCTCGTATATATAGCATATCTCAAATAGTTAGACTAACTGATTATAATTAAATCCACCAGTTACACAATTTATTCATAAAAGAGTGCATACATGCACATTCCTAATATAGTTGTATACATGTATATGTGACTGCATGGGAAATTCATTGGCATTTTTCCAACAGTAAGAAGTTTTTCCAACCTTTTCTAGTAAAAGTTCATATTAGAAAATGGAACTATGACCAATAGGAACTTCACCCGAGTTCCTATTACTTCAAAGTTCTTATCATTCAGAGTCCCTTCTAGTGATAATTCTAGGGAAATTTCCTAAACAAGAAGTTTGACCAAGGAACTATGAAGGAATTTTCACTGACAAACTATGACCATCTTTTTCCTTCATTGGTCAACATCCTTTCCCGAACATTAGTCCTATAGGTCAAAGTTCCTATTGGATAGATTTAAAAGTCCCTTTATAGTCCCTTGGTCAATGTCCTGACCAACAAGAAATCTAATCAATGTTTGTTGATCAAAGTTCCTATAAGAAAAAGGAACGATGAGCGACAATAAACTTTTTGAGTTCTTATTATTTTTCCTTCATTCAAAATTCCTACTAGTCATACTTCTAAGGAACTTTCCTAACTATGAACTTTGACCAATAAACCATAAAGGAACTATGACTGATAATCTATGATCATCTTGTTCCTTCATCAATCAAAGTTTCTAATGGTCATAGTTTGAAGGAATTTGGTAACCAAAAACTTTGATTGAGAAAGGAACAAGGAACTATGACCAACAAGAACTTTGAAGAAGGAAATATGATTGGAATCTAACAGAAAATATCATTGAATCTCAACTCTAATGAAGAAACGATGATTGAATATGATCCTCTTTTTCCATAATTGGTAAGATTTATTTTGATCCAGGAGGATTTTGGTGGCCACCCACCTTGTCCAACTGGCTCAAAATAGTTTTTTGGCAATTTACTATTTTTAGCATTTTTTCAGTTCCTGAACTTTCAGGGCCATTTTGAGGGCCTAAATGACACTTTTTCACAGTCAGACACCTCAATGGCTATCTTAGGCTCTTATTGATCCCCATAAATGAAGATCCTTGTCAATAAATTTACAACAAGCTATCATGCGCCCTAAACAGAAATCGTATGCAAAAGTTACGACCCTGAAAAGTTGATGTACTAACTTACCCCAAGGGGGCCCACATGACTTTTGGCGCTTCATCTCCTAGGATTAGGTTTTTGGATGTCTAGGGTTTTTTCATTCATGCTCATTATAAAAATTCCTTTAGACCCTCACTGTACTCATATTCTTGCGAATGAGTGTAGTTGTCACATCTCTTCTTAGAGATACAATGCCACCATTCTAGCAAGCTTGTTTTCAGTCTGCATTTTACAATTTCAACATATTTATTATTTAATAGAAGTAAAGTTTTATTGTATCTCTGTTATTTTTCACTGTGTCTCTGTGTTAACATTATAAATCTTTGGTTTCATTTCTTTCTTCTCATAAATACGGATCAGTGGTATCAGAGTGGTCTTCTCCTTGTCGTTTTTTAATGCATGTCCATGAAGCAGTTAGGTTATAGATAATTGGGTCACGATCTTGTTTCTCTTGAGGAAAACTTCTCTCACATGCCCAAGTGACGTAGACGCAAGACGCACATTACGTCTGCTCATAGGATCGTTCAAATTCTCCTTTGAGCCAAATTAGCTCTTCCGATTCCCTGTTGGAATCTCTGATGAAAACCCAATCCACAGGTCCTTAATTTCCCTGTCACGGCTCTTCCACACTTAACCGTGAGATTCCGCGACTTAACTTCAGGTTTTGGGGTTTCCCAATGCCCGATGTCGAGAGTTCCCTATCCTCTCGAACTCTCGAACTCCGATTTGCTGATGCGTTCCTTTCGTGCCTTAGCCCCTCCTGGTTATGCCCCTAGTCCATATGACTGGCTTCTCATAAGACCACAACCTTATATCCTCCTATCGGGGTTTCGGAATTTTAAGTGCCGAAACGCACCTGTCCTCAGGATCCACGATCCGTCGAATCCCGATATGCCCCAACTTCCGCTAGTCCCCTGGGCTAGACTTTTGGTCCACACGACCTCCCCTTATATGACTGCAGTCCTATTCCTCTCGTCGGGGTTTCGGACATCGCAATGACGAAATGCAATTGCCCTCGGGATTGTCGATCTCTCGAATCTCGATTCTCCACTATGCTGACAGCTGGCCCCACGATGGCGCTTTCCTCCTTGTTGGGATTTCGGACTACGCGATTCCGAATTGCAAGGACTTCTTGTCCATGGGATTCCCGATTTCTCGATTCACGATTTCTTGATTGACGATTCTCCTATCAGGACTTTCTCCGATAATCCAGATCTCCACTACGTGTCCCCAACTGATGGATGGCTCAGATCAAATCTCTTGGTTTCATGAATTCAAATGTCCCGGGCGCCTCGTCCTCAGGACTCACGAAATATCAAACTCTGATGTGCCAAAATACCGACAGTGCTCGGTCTCCGCCACGCGTCTCCACAAACGGACAACTCTGATCCACTCTCGCTATTTCGGAACTTGAAATGTCCCAACTTCCTTGACCTCAGGACCTCCGATATCCCGAATGTCGATATCCCGATGCACCAAATGCCTTTCGGGACTTTCACACCCGCTTCTCTGCACTAAGTGTTAAACCATGCACGACTCTCTGTCGATCCAATGGCTGACGGGTATCTTGATCAGATCCAACGGTTCAGATCCTTCCTTTTTGTGCGCTCCTCCTGCTTCCTCCTGGACGTGGAAATCTCAATAGTCTAGATCTCTTCGCAATCTGATCGGATGGCTGATGTGCTCCCTCCTGAGCTTGCACACTTCTTCCCAGACTTGGAAGAATTTCCAATTCCTCAAAGGATTCAACATTTTCCTTCTTTCTCCTCTTATGGCTCTTTGACTCTGAGCTTCACCGCGCGTATGAAAACGTTGTCCCTCCTGAGCTTTGGTTACTCATAACTCATTCAAAGGGTCCTGTAGCTCCTGCACTCCTTGCAGTTACTACTGTGTGCACCGAAAGCACTCGCCCTCCTGAGCTTATCCTTCTTCTGAATCCTTGAAGGATTCTTTGACTTCTGCGTCTCTACAGAGTCTTCACGCACACAAAGTGTTATATCTATTCTGAGCTCCTCAAACACTCAGACTCCTAATGGATTTTATCTTTCTTCCCTTCTCCTGCAGATGGAGAATGTTTGGATGCCCTCCTGGCTATCCTTCTACTCAAGCAACTTCTTGCTGAGCCTTCAGGGTGTTCAACAACCCTATGAAGATCCCTCAGTGGACTCTTATTCAAATCATAGAACCCAAAAGAGTTCTCTTCTCTTGTTCCTGTCTGCACACTAACTCAAATTCCCTCCTGGCAGAGTATCTTCTCCTAGAACTTCCAGCAGTTCTGTCCTCTTCTCCTGTTCACCCCTTGCACCTGCTCAATGCCCACTTGGCAGAGCTCTCAGAATCCTCAGTGAGTCTGGTTCTTCCTTAAGAACTCACAACATAGTTCTTCCTCGATGCACCGTTGTGCATATGCTCAATGCCCACCTGGCAGAGCTCTATAGAACTCCTCAGAGCTTCTGTTTGCAACTGTGTCTTCTCCCACATAGCCTTGCCTCCTGAGGTGTTCAACAACCTCACAGGTCTTTTCCTAAGTTGTTGATTTCATCTATTGTGCCGCAGCACGTCTTCGTCCGAACCCACAGTGTTCAGAAATGCATCCTTTGTGCACGACTATCAGAACCCATAATGTTCTGTCACACCCTCCTGGTGTGAAGCCTCAAAGACCTTCACTTGAAATCAGACACACTCCTGCAAATGCACACCTACAACATACATCTACAACATACATAAAGAACACTCACAGACATTCATTTAACACACAGTAATGCAGGAAAAACTGCTCTTTGTATTAAATATGGCAAATGCCTATATTTACAAGGTGTTCCTGAGCACGGCCTGTAACAAGGTCTCGGATTATCTCTTCTTCTCTCTACACGCAGATTCTATCCACCTCCTACTTACTTCTAAAATGAGATACAAAATCTCTTTTACCTGAGGGGGCTCTTCGAGCTCTTCCCTCCAACCTACCTACCCTATTCAATTGCATTTAAGGGGTTGTCTAGTCCAGCGTATGGATCTAGATCTCGACCTTACAAACATTAAAGGCCTATCTATTCTACGCCTGCGCAAAGGCACGGCTTCTATGGATCAACATCCTAGACAATTAAATTACATTCAATTCAGATTTAAATGAGGACTGTGCCTCTCTCTTCATCTTGAATGCACGCGCTCGACGTGACTGGCTGGCTGACGTGGAGAGATGCTCCTGCATCATACTCCTCAGCAGAAAAATTCATGAGATCCTTCTCATGAGCTTCCCATCTCAACTGTGGGAATCCTCCCGGATCCAAAATCATCCTCTGGAGTTGTTCATCCGCTCCATTTACTTGTTGTTGCGTTGTTGTTGTTGTTGTTGTTGCTTCTCTTTTGCTCAGCTTCTCCTCGCTGACCTTAAAATCAGCCTTCTGATGTCTTCTATCACTTCGTCCAACTGCTCCAATGGTTGTTCCTATTTTTGCAGTCTCCCGAGCTGCAAAAATTTTCGGCTCATGGGCAGATCACCATGATCTCCCATGCCATCCTCTTCAGCTTCCAACTTCACCTGTTGGATGTGCATGCTCTGCACTTTCACCCTCTCTTCTAGGGCTTCAATTTGTTCCCACAGATCAACAAAACAAATGTTGTCTGCCCCTTCTTCTTCTGCTGCAAACTCCCATGTTGCAGTCTTTTCAGTCTCCTGGATGAAAATACTGATCCATTCCTCATAATGCTCATCATTCTCTTTTGTTTCTTCTGCTGTTAGCCTCAGTACTATAGCTCCTTTAGCTTCCTAGATGAATGTATTGAGACATTCCTCAGAATTCTCATTTTCCTCTTCGTTTGCTTCTACTTGGGCAGTTTCAAACACCTGCTCCAATTCCTCCTTTACAGTCTCAGCTGACTGTTCTTCCGCTGTTGCTGCATCTGTAAAACAAATTTTTGCCTCCTCTCAGGCAAATGGTAGGAATACCTGAATTCCCCCAATCATCATAAGGCTTCTCAAATCCTCCACTTTTGTCAGTTGTACCTGTTGATCTAAATTCATTTCCGATCTCACCTTCTCTGTCAGCTCCTCAAGCTGATCAAAACTCACCTCTGAGTTTATGAGACTCTCAGACAGTCCCATCTGCTTGTCCCTGCCCACCTGGCAATATGGGATCTGTTCACTGCTCTCCTGGCAGATTATGAGATCAACTGATCCCATCTTCATCAGCACTCCTTGCTAAATTGAACTCACCTCTGAGTCCATGAGACTTTTAGATAGTCTCGAATTCTCATATCTGCCCACCTGGCAATCTGAGATGCTTCCGCTGCCATAATGGCAGTCTTCGAGATCCTGCAACGACCTCATATCATTGCCCAGCTGGCAATGTGAAATTCCTCAGCTGTCCTCTTGACAATCTCTGAGATCCTCATCTGATCTCAACTCCTTGCCCACCTGGCAAACTGGAATTTCCTCTCTTCCCTCCTGGCAGTTCTTGATATCTTCAGTCGATCCCAATTCATTTTCTTCATCATTAATACCTCTCCCAATCTCTGGTTCACACATCTGAACCATTTCTTTAGGTCCATTGAGGTTTTCAGCATACCTCAACCATCCTTTTAACAACCTACGATGTCTTCTGACCATCAACTCCTTGACTGGACATTTTACCTTCGACTTCTTCATGGGTCATTCATATACCCATCTCGTCTTGGCTTTCTATCGCATCTGCAATTCGAGATTTTCTATGTCTGCCCTTATTTCAATGAGCTCTTTATCCATTTCTGCAAGCCTTTCTGCCTTTCTCTTCCTCCCAACATGCCTATGGTCTTTATTAGCCATGGCGTTGTCCCTGTCTGCTCTCCTAGCAAACCTGTCGCTGTCACTCCACACTAAGAGTGTTTCCAGCTTCATCCTACAGTCCTACTGACTACCTACGAACTATTGCCTACCCGCGAATAATCCTTACAGCTTTTTCAGCACTCCGTCTTCCTTCTTTGCCTTCTCGCTTCACCTTAAATATACAAGTGAAGTTCCAGTTCTGATACCACTTGACGCAGAGGAGACACGACCACCACCTCGTCACGCTCCTGCTCATAGGATCAATCTCATTCATTCATGAGCCGAATTAGCTCTTCTGATTCCCTACTGGAATCTTTGATGAAAACCCGATCCACAGGTCCTTAATTTCCCTGTCACGGCTCTTCCACACTTAACTGTGAGCTTCCCCGACTTAACTTCGGGTTTCGGGGTTTCCCAATGCCCGATGTCGAGAGCTCCCTGTCCTCTCGAACTCCCGAACTCTGATTTGTCGATGCGCTCCTTTCGTGCCTTAGCCCCTCCTGGCTATGCCCCTAGTCCATATGACTGGCTTCTCATAAGACCGCAACCTTATATCCTCCTATCGAGGTTTCGGACTTTCAAGTGCCGAAACGCACCTGTCCTCAGGATCCGCGATCCGTTAAATCCCGATATGCCCCAACTTCTGCTAGTCCCCTGGGCTAGACTTTTGGTCCAGACGACCTCCCCTTATATGACCGCAGTCCTATTCCTCTCGTCGGGGTTTTGGACATCGCAATGCCGAAATGCAATTTCCCTCAGGACTGTCGATCTCTCGAATCTCGATTCTCCACTATGTTGACAGCTGGCCCCACGATGGCGCTTTCCTCCTTGTCGGGATTTCGGACTCCGCGATTTCGAATTGCAAGGACTTCTTGTCCACGATATTCCCGATTTCCCGATTCGCGATTTATTGATTGACGATTCTCCTATCAGGACTTTCTTCGATAATCCAGATCTCCACTACGTGTCCCCAACTGATGGATGACTCAGATCAAATCTCACGGTTTCGTGACTTCAAATGTCCCGGGCGCCTCATCCTCAGGACTCGCAAAATGTCGAACTCCAATGTGCCAAAATACCGACGGCGCTCGGTCTCTGCCACGCGTCTCCACAAATGGACAGCTCTGATCCACTCTCACTATTTCAGAACTTGAAATGTCCCAACTTCCTCGACCTCAGGACCTCTGATATCCCAAACGCCGATATCCCGATGCACCAAATGCCTTTCGGGACTTTCACACTCGCTTCTCTGCGCTAAGTGTTAAACCACGCGCGACTCTCTGTCGATCCAACGAATGATAGGTATCTTGATTAGATCCGACGGTTCAGATCCATCCTTCTTGTGCACTCCTCCTGCTTCCTCATGGACGTGGAAATCTCAACAGTCTAGATCTCTTCACAATCTGATCGGATGGTTGTTGTGCTCCCTCCTGAGCTTGTGCACTTCTTCCTAGACTTGGAAGAATTTCCAATTCCTCAAAGGCTTCAACCTTTTTCTTCTTTCTCCTCTTACGGCTCTTCGACTCTGAGCTTCGTCGCGCGTATGAAAACGCTGTCCCTCTTGAGCTTTGGTTACTCAGAACTCATCCAAAGGGTCCTGTAGCTCCTGCACTCCTTGCAGTTACGACTGTGTGCACCAAAATCACTCGCCCTCCTGAGCTTATCCTTCTTCCGAATCCTTGAAGGATTCTTTGACTTCTGCATCTCTAGAGAGTCTTCATGCACACAAAGTGCTATATCTCTTCTGAGCTCCTCAAACACTCAAACTCCTAAGGGATTTTATCTTTCTTCCCTTCTCCTGCAGATGGAGAATGTTTGGATGCCCTCCTGGCTATCCTTCTACTCAAGAAACTTCTTGCTGAGCCTTTAGGGTGTTCAGTAACTCTATGAAGATCCCTCAGTGGACTCTTCTTCAAATCATAGAACCCTCAGTGGACTATGGCGCATGCTGAAGCAATTCCTATAGTCTCTTGATTTGAATGCAATGTTGCTCAAGAAAGTCCATGTGACACATGGTATCTAGATTCAGGTTGCAGTAATCACATGACACGAAAATTAGAAATGTTTTCTAGTTTGGATAAGTCAGTCCAAACTAAAGTTACACTTGGAACAGATATCCAATTCATTGTCTTAGGCAAATGAAGTATTAATATTTTAACTAAACAAGGAGAGAAATTTTTTATGCATGATTTATATTATGTTTCTAGCCTAAAACACAATTTGATCAACATAGGAAAATTGTTACAGAAAGAATATAGAATCTACATGGAAGATAATCATTGTTTGATTATGGACAAATATCCAAGCAATCATCTTATTGCAAGAATTCAAATGACAAGCAACAAAATGTTTCCATTGACATTGAAGCCAACCATGAAGAGAAAACAATGAAAGTTGTCAGTGAAGCAAAATATGCGCAGTCAGACACTGCATTCAAAGCAAAAATCAAAGAAGTAAGTTCCCGCAGTTCCAAGGAAGGAAAATTTAGTTCACGTAGTTTTAAAGAAAAAGAAGACAATGGCGCATAGAGGCAGGAAACATTCCAATCTAAAGTACATGATGATTCATGACTGTGGCATTTCAAATTTGGTCATTTGAACTTTGGAGTTCTAAAGTTGTTACATACAAAGGATAAGTGAAAGGTTTGTCATTAATTGAAAAACCAAAAAGAATATGTGAAGGCTGCATCTTTGGAAAGCAACATAGAGAGTCTTTTCCAGTTGGAAAGTCATATAGAGAAAAAGTTCCACTAGAAATTGTACATTCAAACATCCATGGACCAATGCAAACACCGTCTATGGAAGGAAATACCTATTTTCTTACATTTATTGATGATTTCTCAAGAAAGACATGGATTTATTTCCTAAAACATAAATCTGAGGCATTACATTGTTTTCAACAGTCCAAGTCACTTGTGGAGAAGCAAAGTGTTCATTACATGAAGGTTCTAAAAACCGACAGAGGAGAAGAATATGTTTCAAGAGAGTTTCAGAAATTTTGTAAAGTTCATGGCATTTATAAGCAATTCACTGCATGGTATACACCACAACATAATGGTGTTGCAAAGAGGAAGAATCAAACCATCATGGAAATGGCGTGCAATATGTTGGCAACCAAACATTTGTCAAATGAGTATTAGGATGAAGCAGTAGCAACTGTAGTATACATCATGAACAAATTTCTGACAAAGAGTGTGAAAAAAAAAGTTCCTGAAGAAGCTTGGACAGGTATGAAGCATAATGTGGTGCACCTAAATTTTTTTGGTTGTGTCGCATATTAACATATTCCAGATGAGTTGAGAAATAAGCTAAATAAAAAATGACATAAATGTATATTTGTTGGGTATTTTGAAGATACAAAAGCATACATGCTATATGATCCTATTGCAAGAAAAGTCATAATCAATTGCGATTTTCAATTTGTGGAGAATGAATCATGGAATGGAGGCATAGAAAAGACAGGTAAAATTATTGATGGTATCACACATGATGACATGGCAAACACCAAGTACAAATCAAAGTGCAGTTCATTCCACTTCTGAAACTGTGACACAAATCACAATGCAAACTACTCCAATGAGAGTTGTAGGTGCACAGTGCACACCTAGAGTGCAACAAACTCCAATAAGCAGTCCAAGTAATTCTACATCTATAACATTGACACAACAAATTCATTTTTAGTTTTTTCTTTGTTATCACAAATAGATGATCCATTAACTTTTGAAGAAGTTGTCAAAGATAATGTATGGGCACAAGTCATGGATGAAGAAATTAGGGGCGTAGAGAACAATTAGACATGGAAATTGGTAGATGTACCTAAAGACAAGGATTTGATAAGTATCAAATGGATTTATAAAACCAAGAAATATGCAAGCTATGAGATTTCACGACAAGAAAAAAAGGTGTACAAACTGAAGAAGGAACTATATGGGTTAAAGCAAGCTCCCACAACTTGGTACAGTCACATAGATTCCTACCTCTCTTAGAATGGATTCCAGAGAAGTGAATGTGAGCCAACATTGTACATCAAAAAAAATCAACAAGGTAACATGTTAATTGTTTGCTTATATGTAGATGATTTAATTTTTACAGGAGATTTTGGCATAAAAGAATTTAAGTTAGTCATGAAGGATAAGTTTGAAATAACGGATTTGGGGCTTATGAAATATTTTTTGGGTATTGAAGTTCACGAGTCCCAAGCTAGTATATTTATTTCACAATATAAAAATGCACATGAAATCTTGAAAAGATTCAACATGATAAATTCCAAAGAAGCCCCAACACCTCACATAATAGGATTGAAGTTAAGTAAAGAAGGTGAAGGGTCCAAGGTGGATCCCACATTGTTTAAAATGATTTTAGACTTATTGGATACACTAACAGTGATTGTGGAGGCAATATAGATGACAGGAAAAGTACCTTTGGGTACACATTTCATTTTGGAACAGGTATAGTGTCATGGGCATCAATGAAACAACCCATTGTGACTCTTTCTTCAGCAGAAGCTGTGTACGTCACAACTTGTCAAGCAGTTTGGATGAGAAGAAAGTTAAAAGATTTGTTGCAAGAAAAAAATGAACCAACTACAGTGTTTTGTGACAAAAAATCCGCTATCATGTTATCAAAGAATCATGTGTTTCAAAAGAAAACCAAACACATTGATACAAGGTATCATTTTATCAGAAAATTGGTAAAGAAAAATAATTTTGCTTAGAGTTTTGTAGGTCAAAAGAACAAGTGTCAGAGATATTTACAAAATCTATGGCAAGAGATGCATTTCAGAAACTGCACAGTTGTCTAGGAGTCGGTGCACTCACAGATGTTTGACAGTACATGTCAATTTAAATTTTTGTTGTGAACTTTGTATTTTGTAAACTCACCTACTTATAATTAAGGGGGAATGTAGGAAATATTAATTACAAGTCGTGAGTTTTACGCTTATGCAGCTTACGCAGATTCTATCTATCACGGAAAACAGAGAGTTACTCTGTCACAAGGACTGACAAGGAGAAGTGTTAGTAGGAGCACTATTAATGAGCCCATCTTTATCTTTCTTTATGGAGATAAGAATCACTTGAAATTTATTGTTGTCTTAATTGTTTGAGTCGATTTTATTTCTACATGAAGTCTTAGTTTTATCTATATATGTCTGATTCTGTAGGTAATATGTAATAGTCGATAAAAAGAAGCATCAGCAACTGTGAGGAGTAGAATTAACAACAGCTGTGAGGAGTAGAAGCACGAGCTGTTGGAGCCGAAGCTCTTAATAGTATTGAATTCTGGATTAGCCCACAACATCACTTTGATAATATACATTAAGTATTTTGTTGTAACATCACTTTGATAATATACATTAAGTATTTTGTTGTTAACATATTCATGTGTATTTCTGAGTTATGGTGTGTTTGTGAGTTTATGTGCTAGTCTGAAACTGTGTGATAAGTCCTTAGTGTCCAAAAGTCTTTACAAGTGCACGAGTTTGTCAGAGATTCGAGATGACTTGTGAACTGTTAGCACTAACCTAACATTTATAGTGACAGCCAGTGGAATTTGAACCTTAGCCTCACCGAAATAATCTCAGCCAATTACGGATTCCGCTATCCCCAAAAAAAATTATTTCGTTTGCGTACCAAGCTCTTCATCTTACGTTTGCGAGCACTCGAGGCAAGTCAACGGAAAGATCTACCGCTTTATATATACGCAACCGTTGTAATGGGGATATGCAGGAATTTTTGTCCATGATATTTGGTCAATCATATCATATCGAG
>SNQJ01S0235875.1:0-13864 GCA_010110895.2 Picea sitchensis
CTTTAACAACAAGAGACTAGCATTTTCATCAAACTTTACTTTAGTCTCACATGACTAATTTTGGATTAGTCAACAACCCTAACTTGAAATAATCATAAATATGTACCTGTAATGAATAAAGATCTGAAAATAGTACACAAAGTTCTTGAGTGTCTTTTATGAAATTCCTCCGGGTTTCACTACTTGGAACCTCTCAGAAAACGAGTTGTAGAAAAAATGGCATACCTTGTTGAATTCTAGCTATTCTAGAGAGCGAACTTGTAGAGAGTGAACCACACATAATATTTGTTGTGTGGATATGAAAATGGTACACAAAATACTACATAATGTACTATAACCAATACATTTTGTCTTATTGAATTTGGATCTGTTATGAAGAATTTATGACGTCTTCACCTGAAACACCTGTTTTAGACTAGTTTCAGGACTAGCCACAAACCATATTTTCCACGGAGTGTAACTCCAAAAATGCAATGACCCACAAGCTGAATTTTTTATCAAAATTACTTGGATATGTTTTCTCAACGACCTCCATATTTTGTTGTCTAAATCATTATATAAAGAAATTTATTGCGAAAATGGTGAGATGGCATGTAAATAACATACCTTAGAAAGCATCATCAAAAAACTTTATCCTCCCTTGAATTTCGGCCTTGTTTAATTCACCTTCCCTCTAAAATTTTCCATAGATATCCTTTGGTTACCTCAGTCACTATTTGATATTCCATGTACTCAATGGATACAAATGGGAGACCATTGCTCTATTATTTATACTCTCCAAGTAGCTTCCTCTAAAAGTATCCACTTAACTACTTTGTCCACTTTATCCACTTGACCAACTTTGTCCACTTGACCAACTTTGTCCACTTAGCCGCTTTGTCCACTTAACCATTTTTTCCACTTAGCCATTTTGTCCACTTAACCAACTTTGTCCACTTATCCAGTTTGTCTACTTAACCATTTTTTCCACTTAGCCACTTTGTCCACTTAACCAACTTTTTCCACTTAGCCACTTTGTCCACTTAACCACTTTGACTACTTTATTATTTAAATAATTTATCTTTACTCGAAACTTCTTATTGCTACTAACTTTTATATAATTATTCAATTCATAGCTTCTTTTCCTCTAACTAACTTCTTGTTGCAACCACTTTATTGTTTAATTTATTTCTTGGTCAACCACTTTGAATATTCAATCTTCTCATCACAACTACTTTACCATAATTACCAAACTCACAAATTCTTGTTGCAACTAATTTATTTTTAATTATTTTCTTAATGCAACAACTATACCCATGATTAACTCCTAGTTTCACCCACTTTGACTAGTCAACTTCTTGTAGGAGTTTCTACAGTAATTTGACTTGTTTGACCTTCTAGGGGCTTCTACATAACTCATGAGGGTTCTCCAACTTCACAAGGCCATAACTCTCTAGCCGTGAGGAGTTATGTGATGTTCCACATATCACCATAAATGGCATGACATGTAATATCCATCTAGAATAGTATTACCTGTAAATTCATTTATATTCATTCCATTATACCTCAAAGAGACTTGGGTCCCTTACCCATGCCTTTGTTCTACCAGAATCTGCTACTAGGCTTCTCCAAGGGTTGACATCAATCTACAATATCAATTTCCAATGGTTGAAATCAATGACAACCAACAATCCATACCAATTGTCCATCAACATAAGCCAATTGTTTGACAAGGTTAAGCTACGAGAAACACAAAGCACACATTAAGAGTTCATAACGGAAAATCAAGCAAACAACTAACTGGAAGGAAGAACAATTACGCCAATCGACACTAGAGAAACTTACCAGTGCAAGTGTAACTTGAACACAGAAACACCATCCGGGTATACTCTGCAAAGTGTGATCCGATGTATGCCCTAGGTATCATGGTATACCTCCGCAGTCACTCGTGTAAGTCCCTAAAAAATAGGCAACTAGGTCTCCAACTCGTAGTTAGTCACTAGGAAGGTACATTTGAAAGTCAGGTTGATCATAATGAGCAGGATAACAAAGTCTCAAGCCTTTCAACGGTACCAAAGGAAAATGGTCTAGAATACAACTGAGGATATATAACGAATTCGAGTTCCACAAGGCTCCGTATTCAAATGTGATCATCATAAATCCCAAGAAAGACCTTCAATATACAATCCCCACTACGCTTGATCCAGCCTTGGAGGGGTTATCTCCTCTACCTTTCCTCACACGACCTCTTGTTTATCCGTTGTGTTAGAGGGGGGTCCCAACTGACTCTTACGAAACTGGACTGTGACACTCCTTATCAAAAACTCTTATGTTTGTTTAAGCTGCCTTGAAGAGTTTCCTCTCCACATCTATTGCAAGGCCCTTAAGCCTAGACTACTTGGTGAACCCTATTGTTACAGAGAAATTTCCCTGCGGACAAGTGGATTCCCTCTTGGACTCTAGACTCCTAAGGCCAAGACAGAAAGGGTGCTAACTTTGGTCACTGACATCCTTTTAGACCTAACTAAATTGAAGTATAGAGAAGAGGAAGAAAGGTGTACCCTTTTAACGACGTTTGTCCTCGCACAGTCTGAGTTGAGATTTGATGTCCAAGCTCCCCGATAAGTCTTGCAAACCAAACAAAGACAGAACAAGCTTCCTATTCTACTAATATTAGCTTAAAACTAGATCTATCTAATATATACAAGGTCATGTAGAATAAACACAACCTTGAAAGAAACAGGCCAAGAACATATGTATATTAATGAGAACAACAGAGAATACTTACATACCTTTGATGAAGGTGCAGCAGCCTCTCCCAGCTCTCCTTTTCCAACCCTTTTCTCAAGTAATCCACACACAAATTGATTATGCTTCAATGATATCTCCCTTATGAGATCATAAATTTGATGCCTTCAATGTCTCTCCTTCCTTATGAGATCATAAGTTAGGTGTTTTTCTATCTCTCTGTATCTCCTTTCACCATGAGAAGGCCTCCTTATATAATCTTGGAGAGACCCAACCACCTTAGAGATTCTTGGGATAGGTTGAGGATCCTTCTCCATCAGTTGTGGATCCTCCCTCAGATGTAGCCTTGACCTCAGATTCAAATCCAACTGATTTCCAGGATAAGGGGGATATTTCCCTTATTCTCCTCAACAACCCAAAATTTGCTCAAATAGGATAGTGCTCCCCCAAAAGGGTACACAGAGTGTTGCAACACTCCCCCAAAGAAGGATAGGGAGCGTCGGCACTCCCTGACAGTGTATAGGGGAGTGCTACCTTCTGAAAATGATTTTTGAGTGGTTTTCTTCATGGAAAAATATTTGTACTCTTCATCAAATGATTTCTCCTTCTTAAATCAGTCTTTGAAGGTGTCTTAAGTGTCCCTGTGATGTCGTTAGAGACACGACATACGAGAGATGGCAGTATGATTCTTATGACATTTGCGGCCAAGCTGTGACACTTTCGACACTTGTGGTCAAGATGCGACACTTGTAATGACGACAATAGGTCATCATTGAAATGAGTAGTTTTGTTGTGTAATAGATTGCCCCCTAAAGTATGAGGTTAGAAGATAGAAACTGATGACTGAAGTACTTTGTAGACTTTTTCGAGCAAGGGTATGGACTCAGAGAACCTGGAAGAATCTGCGCACAACCATCAAATAAATATTATGACATGTTTCAAACCCAAGGTAGGCATACCTATGCTTGAGTGATAAAGACTTTCAAGGTATTTCCGCCATAAAATACACTGCAGATCCATAATTATAGTGACAAAAAGGTATAGGCATTGAAGATACAATGTGGATCTATACTCCCATGACCTGAATTGATCATAGCCACGAAAAATACACAATGGATCTATGAGACGACAAGACATAGCCACGACCAATACAAAGTGGATCTATGTGACAATATATGTGTCAATGTTCAAAAGAAAATCCATCGCAACCTAGGAAAATTACATATAAGAGTGATGACTCAACCCAGGGTCTTCTTATCGATCTCGATGTAGTATGAATCTAACCATGTGAATAGATGTTCTGATGTTGAACATGGAATAAATCACTTGATTACTGGTCAATGAGGTAAATTGTTAACAAGTGCGAGGGAAATCACCATTGATGTCGATGATTCCCAAGGTACCCTAGTACATTCTAGCAAATGTGAATAGATGAGATGAAGTCGAACATCCATGGAATCATCCGATCAGAGGTCAATGATGTAAGCCCACTGTCGAATGTGAGGAGGCCTGCCATTGAGGCATCCATGTCCCAAGGTACTAACTGGTTTCTAAGTCTGGTTCCCAGATAATGTGTTGAAGTCAACAGGAACAGAGTTTTCGAAGGAGGTCCTTGATGTATCCCCCATCAACGACATGAAACAGACACAGAGATGTAAATTGGTGGATCAAATGAACATGGACTGACACAGGTATGGAAATAGGAAATTTGTGATGGTTGACTCTCAAAGCAGATACTTCTCTTGAACACTGAGGCACGACATCAGAAACATGACATGGACCATGTTGTTCCATAGTCTACACTTAAGGATATAAAGTGTAGAGTCTAAGTATCTAAAGAGAGTGAATGAAAAAAGGGGAAGAAATAACTTCGGCGGATGAAGCTATGGCCGATCTTTGAGTTGTCTTTCCAAATATTCTTGAATGTTGATATCTCGTTTGATGGTGGCCCATGAACGTTCGAGCTCTGTCCGGGTGATGGCTATCTTAAGTATGGTATCGAAAAGATTCAAAACGATGTTGGTTTGATCCGATAGGCCGGGTTCGATGTTGGGTTGTTTTACGATGGGTATAGTCATGGGTAGAATAGAGCTTTAAAAGAGGGTTGATGTTTTAAAGTGCTTATTTCAATTTTAGATTATACGAGGAAAATTCAGTGAAGCCAATCGAAGGGTTTAACAAAATCGAAGGCCATTTTCCATAACTAAGTTAAAATCTTGAAACCGAGTGTGAAAACATAGAGCTATCAACAATGTGGGGCATCAATTTCAGAGGAATCCCACGCTGTAGCAGAAGAAGAAAAGAAATAAATACCTTGATGAAAGCATATATTGTAGAGATCTAAGTAATTCACAGGTCTTGTACCTGCTAGTATCTAATACAGAGGAAAAGCTGTAAATAATCAGATAAATAGAACCTAATCGCCAGAAAAGAAGTTATACTAAATTGCAGCTAAAACATTCATCAAAGATGTATATGTAAAAAATGACATGAAGCATGAAATAACAGAGGAAAACACATAACTCAATCTTGACAGAATATCGAGTCTTTAATTCGCTTTGTATTAATCCTGGCTAAAAAGAACTTTCTCTATTAGAATCTACCACCGAAAAAAACCCCTTCTATCTCTTCCTAAATTTATATTTAAACAAACTTCTAAACATTTAGAATTCTGATTGTTCTGGAAACTTGTCAGTTACAAATGAAAAAATGGAGCATTTCATCTCCTCGTCTTTTGTCTTCCCTCGTAAGGGCGGAGCACCTTCCTTTCTCTGCTCTTCCAACTCCAGAAATAGAACAGGTTGACATCTGTCATTATTTAGCACCAAAAAATTGCCCCTTCACCTGCTTGATGCAAATGACACACCTTTCCACCAACTGGGCTATCAGCCTGGAAGATTCTGCTTGGTTGCTTGCCTCAAAAGTGTAAAACTCTTCGTCAATTGTGTCAACCTTTTCCCTACTTGTCGGTCTTCCATGATGATAGAGCATAATTGTAAACTTGGTTGTACTAGCCATTTGTCCACTTGGACCATATCAACCTAGCTTATCTGGGATATCTTCGTTTTCTCTTTCTCCACGTTTTCTTTGATGTCCAGCATGTGTTTAGCTATATTGATTTTTCCCAGCGTCCCAACACTGCCTTCCTCATCAAGGTCTAACAAACTTTTATTTATCAAGGCGAACGTTTCCTCACAAGAATTCATCACCTCATTAGCTCTCCCCCTGCTTTCTGATATATTCTGCTCCCAGACCTTCAGCAAGATATTCCCTCTAGTTTGTTCTACGATGGATAATTTGGAGCTGCCGACCATCTCTATCTTCATCGTAGCTAGAACAGCGTCTTGGAAAGCAACCTGAGTTTCCCTAGCTTCTCTTTCTCTCAAAGAAATATTTTCCAACACTTGATCTATCATCCGAAAGTAGTTTTGAATGGTTCCCACTTTTACAAGCAAGTCTTGTTGAGTCGTTAATACCTTCTGTTAGATTTCGGCAGCTTGGGATCTAAACATTTTTATATCTAAAACCTGATTCTCGGCAACATCCAATTTCGATTGTAACTCTATAATTTTCTGCCCCTGCTAGCTTACCTGTGTTTGGCTAATTTGCGACGACTGACACACCTGCTCAAGGTTGGATCTAAGTTTCTTGATCTCCTATAGATCGGCTATTCGGGCTTGCTCGAGGCTTTTTCTCACCTCATCCCTGGCATTTCTTCAGCAGTAGCCACTTTAGCTTCCAACTTACTGATCAAGAGGTTCTTTCATTTCAACTGGGTCTTCAAAGTTCCAACTGAGTATTGATTGGCTATAGCATAAGGCCCTAGTGTTCCTGCTATCTCGTCTGTGAATTCTTCCTCTTTCACAGCCTTTCCATCTATCATGATTTAAAAAAATTTAGCCACTATGCCCTCTCTTTGATATAATTCTTGCCTCACCATGGCCTTCCTTTTTTTATCAAAGAAAAATTCATTAGGAGGCAGCTCCTCTACAGAAATGGACGTCAGTTCTTCATTGAAAATCCACCCCGCATTGGGATTCCCCTTTGTGAATTGTAAGGGTGTGATAATAGCGATCGGACTGCCAATTTTCTTGGACGGTTGTTTCGGTGTAACATCTATGGTTGGCTTGTTTGACATGAGAGAGAGTGAGTCGCCTGACCCTTGCGAGGGTATCTCTTCTTGACCTTGGACCTTCTTGCTTGGCATACCCTTTTCGAGGTTTCCTTCCTATTGGTAGGGGATTTCGGCTCCTCACTCTGAGGTTCCAACCTCCCCTGTTTTCTCTTGGTTCTTCTCCTTTTTAGGACTCGAGTCCTTTGAACCTTTGGCTTCCATTTTCTCTGTAATCGAGAGCTTTGGGGTTTCACCCTGTAAAATCTAGGGGAGATAACTCCGTCGGTGCTACTGGAATTTAAAGAAATCAGCCATATCTCCAGGTGGCAGGGCTTGAATCTGACTTAGGACTTCAGAGTAGGACCTCGCACCCCAAAATATTTCATCATGAGGGGAATCCTCGTGTTCATATCTCTTCAGGCCACAACTCGCCAGGTGATTGCTCACAACCCTACTAGGGTCGTGCTTCTTGAACTCAATATCCACCAGCTTCATTTCTTCTAAATTCATAGCCTTGGCTTTGGCATGGCCAAAATCTAACAAGGAATATGCACCAATATGAATGGGGAAGGGCATCCATACCTTTTTTTATACTCCTTTGAGCTCTTTGCTTATTCTGCCGAGCATAGTCTGCCTGGCGATCTCGTGACATAATAGCTTATCTAGCAAGAATAGAGGTAGAGCATATGGAGGAACAGAGGTGTTGAAAACCCTGATATATGAAAATTCCGCCTCTATATACCAATCTTCCACACTACTCAGGTTGGTCGTGACGCTATCCAAAATCCTGGGAGGCAGCTGGCTGAAGATGGAAACAAGCAATGGCACCATTACCCAGTTGAAGATCTCATAGATGAATTCTTTGGCTTTATCCTCCCAAAGCTTTGAGTGGTAGACATGAATAGGCTCTGTATTAGATGGATCCCAGCTCCAGTTCATTAGTGGGAAGAGTGTCATGAAGCAGATGACATCCATGATATAAGCAGACATAAAGAACGAAGATTCTTTCTTACTTTCCCTATGTACTCGATATTTGGTAATTCGACTGGTCAGACTGTCAGACAACAGTTTGGCCCAGTCAAAGGAGAAACCCTCAACAATTGTATGAATGAGAGATACCCATGGGAGGAAAAAATGGGTAGTGTCCTCCTTCCCATACAACCTGCAGGCCATCATTGCTATGTACTTGAATTGTGGCTCCAAGGAAGAGATTGAATAGATCATGTGAGTATCAGCCCTGAATTTTGCGGGGTGTGACACCCAATCTTTGATCAGATCGGATAAACTTTTTGTATACTGCTCGCACTCCTTCTTCTTGAAACCTTCTAGAAATTTGGCATTGTGAGTAAGGTTCGGTGTGGGTGACAATTTATACATTTACCTCAAATGTTTTGGCCTGAAAGTCCCAATCGTTACCTTTTGTTACCTAATAATCGTCTTGGTCAGGATGTCCACATGGTCCAGCACCCACCTGATCATATCACAATAGGGAAGAAGTTGGGGCCTCGCCGCTATTTTGTGCATCTCTGTTTGAGCGACGATTTTTTATTTGGTTGATAAGTCATCCTTCTCATTGTCTCTAGAATCATCTGAACAGTTTACCAACTCGGATTACAGAATGTTGGAAACGTATGACCATGTCTTGACAGACTTAATACTTTGGGGCGAGGTATCAGAAACAACATATGAACCCTGACCTAAACTTTCAGCAGCTGCCTTGGGCTCTTTTCATGGAGCCATGATAGAGAAACCTGCAACTGGACCTCCTATCAAAAAAATTGAAAAACACAAACAGCAGTTATCCTAGTGAAATGGCTATGCGCGCAAATAGGAATGAAAACGGAAATAATGAAGGAAAAACTCTCTATCTTGGTCATTTAAGCCCATGGGTTTCCTTGCCAACAGAATGGTCAAATTTCTTAATAGAAAGATTTATAAGTAAAAATGAGATCTTACTATCCGTCACCTCATTGCAATTCAAATAAATGCCATAAATGCATGACAATTCGTAACATTGAAAAACACAGGATCATTCAAGACTTCATCTGTAAACCACGTGTGTTAAAGTTTTTTTAAGGCACTAATTAATCTGGTTTAGTTCTTTCAATTTGGTGCACTTAGTTTCTAATCCCCTTTTCAGTGTTCGCCACATCGGGTGTTTTCGCTCCTATCCACTAAACCTTAAAAACCCAAAATCGCGATGGTGCGAGTTAACTGATTAAAAGTGATTTGACTTAAGCCTTTTAATTAATCCATGCTTAATTAAATAAAATCATGACTTCGTGGATCGGGTTTACGAAGGTACTTCCCTTTGGGGAAACAATCACCGAGTCGCGAAATCACGATAGTGACTAACTAGGGTTTAAAGTGATTTGTTCTTGACTTTGAGGCTGTCACCAATTTCTGTACTAGATGGAGAAAAAGGATAAGGGTGGATGAAATGAAGGTTCAAATATGAGACATAAAGAAAGACTCAACTTTCTAGGAGAGGTGATTGTTTCATTTTTTAACGAGCTTGACACAGGAAAAGAACTATGCTCAAGGCTCCGGGTTCAATCCCTAGATTTATGTTTCATTTTCTAACGAGTTTTCCACAGAGAAGAGAAACTATTCACATGGCTTTTGTTTCATTTTTTAACAAGCTTGCCACAGAGAAGAGAAACTATGCTCATAGCTTCTGTTTCATTTTTTAACGAGTTTGCCACATAGAAGCGAAACTATGCTCGTGACCTCTTCTTGATCATGGCTTCCAAGAGGATAATGTCCTGGAATGTATACATGTCAAGGGACAAACATCGATCATGGATTCCAAGAGATCTTCACTAGATGGAAGAGAAGCACTATGGAAGGAATACATGTCGACGACCTCGATAAGGGTGGGGAGATCTGGCTCTAATAGCCCTATCGAAGAGATCATGATGTCAACTACTAGATCTAAATCATCAGGAGTTGAAGTCATGGGAGACAACACCACATAATTGACCTGTGGTAGGGGTGATACTATCTACATATAAGAACCATTTAGGGAGGTAATCTAGTCAGAACCGATGAATGAAATTTGATTAATAGTCACAATTTTTCCATCGTGAGGGAAATATATCACACGAAAAAGAGTGGACACAATTTCTTCCATGACATAGACATAATCCCACACCTACAAACAAAAGTATGGTTGATTTCAAGTGCTAATCGTTGATTTTAAGTGGCTTGATTTACTCAAAAGGATACGGATGTGCAACTTAGGGTGTTTTCAAGAGACAAAAGTGAAAAAATAAAAGATTTAGAGCATTCGTGCGAAACCAAACTAGGTTCTAAAATTGAAATATGGATTTTAATCTTTGTAAATGAAAACTTTTCGAAGTACAACCCAAGATCCTAAAATCCTAAAAGTTTCCAAGAATGTTCTTTTCGTTTTACAATGTAAATACTAACTACTAAACTTTCAAGGAAATAACAAAGAAGGAACTTTGGAAATGGAACTATTTTCTTTTGTAATAAACAACCTATGAAACCCCCTGGATGGGGTGCTAGGGCCAGCCACCTGGCGCACAGAGGAGGTGTGGAGGAGCCAGCAAGGCAACGAGCCATGTGACCGGCTCGTGCCAACAACTGTCGACTCCCTCCCGCATTAAATGGTATTTACATCGATCGCAGGGGCATTTACTCGGGCTCCTTCGACCTCTATTTCACCTATTGCAATGTCTTCTCTGTTTGTTTGCGTTGCTATCCCATGGCTCTGGCCTAGTTTTGATTGCTTTCTCATGGTGCTTATGACCCCCCGCCCACTCCAGGCCCTCCCCTTTGGTCTAGCAAACCACTCCCACTTACCGTGCCAAACCATGCCGCGATAGCGAGGTAGACTGCGAAGGGGTTCTCCCTGGCATCCTCGACGACCTTACGCTTCGACCTCTCCTCCTGGTTCACCTTCATCTCTCTCCTCGCCGCTCCTGCTGCCTGAGATAGCAATTCTCAATTCCTCCACTACACCTGTCCCCCGCTTCAAGTGCCTAGCCTTAATTGAAAATAGGCCGAGCCCTTCACGGCGCCACCTCACCGCTCCTTCAACCTCCAGAAGCCCCATTCCTCCCCCTGCGCCAGACATTACTTCCTCAAAATCGCCCACAGGGATGCCTTCTCATGGTCGGGCCGCCCGAAACAAGGCGTCGACATCCTCTAACTCAAAGCTGGATTTGCAGTGGCAAGAAAACTTCACCATCCTCTACGACTTAGTCTTCGAACTCCGTCAGGGAGTGGAGGACCTCCATTTTCGGTTACAGCTTGTGGATGGGAGGTTCTCAACCCTCCTATAGCTTCTTTCCACCTACCAATAAGCCTCTCCCACGGCTTCAGAAGAAGCGCCATCCACAGCAAGAGACAACGAGAATCTCAGGAAACAGGGTGCAGTAGAGGTCGTTGAGGAGTTGGTTCGGCAGGAGGTCAAGGAAGTGGTCATGGCCACCGGTCAGCAGGTGCACATTCCGTCGGGAGACGCCGAGATAGCTACTAACAAGGACGCGTGCACCGGGGACGACGACATGCAATGGGAAACCCGAGGGACACTTGTTGAAGAGGAGTCGTGGCCAGGCTATCTGCCAAAGTATGTGCCAGACTATACGCCAATTGTCTAACCCCTCAAGGGGTCTGTTCTTTTTTAATAGTTTCTCCTCTAGTAGCATCTTAATCAGCTCAACTTTTTGTTTTTTAAGACTGATAAGAACTCAGGTGTTAGACTTACTCGGTTGGCTGAACTGGTTTCTCCTTTTGGAGCAATTCAGTAACTACAATCCGGATGTCATTCAGTATTGTACTTATGGTCTGGTTCTTTGAATGCCCTTATATATAAAATTACTTACTTACAAAAAAAAAAACTATGAAACAAATACCAAACAAAAACACATAACTAAATGCAATTTTTATTTTATTTTTGAATGTTTAGAAAAAAAATCACAAGTAAATGATATGTTTTCTTTTTTCAAAGCACAAACAAGGTAAAGAGAAAATAAAACCAAGACTAATACAGACCCTAAGCCACTACTTTAATGTAGGGATTCACTGGAATCCACAGGAGGATTTAACGCTTATAAGTTCACCCTAAACCTTCAAAGTAAACAAAAGAAAATAAAGAAATAACAAGGGTTCTTTACAAACTGCAAGATAAACTGAATCTTTAACCCAACCAAACACAATAAACAGAGACCCTGAAGAGTTCAAGAAGGCTTGAGAAGCAAAGAGATTCTTGCTAAAAAATAAAAAGTCTTTCTAAAAACACCCTTCCAAAACATAGAGATGTGCTTTGTGCATGAGAATCATGTGTATGTATGCGGTATGTATACTATACAGACCATGTATGTACGCGTGCTATATAGAGGACATGATGCATACACCTCTGCAAATTAAAAAAAATGTTTTGGACAAACAACTGGGTAGGGAAGGTTGGTAGGTACCTTGAAGATGACCAGAGACCCTAATTGACTCAGTAAACTCAGAAAAATAAAAAAGAAACTAAAAATATCAAATCAAACCAACATCTCCCACTAAGACCCTAGAGAGATGCCCTAGTGGAGTCGCCAATTCTGCTACGGGGAAAAATGCCCCTAAACTGGATCTAAGGAATAGGCAGAGCGACAAATCTCTTAAAATACTGATCTACCTTTAATCTACCCCAAAACCATCTAAACTAAGTGATGAGAGAAATATGAAAGAGAGGGTTAATGAGTGCACCTTCGATCCTTGCGGTTGGTGTAGACCTCTCTCACTTGTTGTCGCCTTCTAGATCACAAATATCCTCCCAAAGTTGGCCTGCAAGGGGTTAGGAATACAATGCAACAACATATAAAATCTCTAATAATCACTTTAAAAGTCTAAACATAGTTATAAATTCTCAAATTAACAAGAACATGTAAACATAGGGTTTTGGGGCAAGGATAATCTCTTTTATTCAAATTCAAGATAAAAAAGGGTTACAACCTTTGTTGGAGACCGCTCTACGAACGAATTTCAGTCTCCTCTGTCATGGCTCCAAGTGCATCAATCCCACATTATCTTCTCACAACCAAAATACTATCAAGGGAAGGAGGAAGGGTTGCATAGGGAGAATGGCTGGAGGGGAAAGCTGAGGCTAAAACTCAAAATGGGATGCAAATATTGGGCAAAAAAAGGGAAGGGATTTTAGCATAGTTTTCTTATTCTCTTGTTCATGCTCCTAAATGACTCCCCAATACCTCTTTTTATATGAGGAAAAGATGGTTATTCGGTTTGGGGATGGGCTACAAAGGATAAAATGCTTGGGAAAACCTTCATAGCCTGTAAACTCCACCGAATTCCGTGCAATTTATATTTTTTGCAACTTTTGGAGGTAAACATAGGCTAACTAGCATGCAGCATGCGTGTGTACGCTGGCTAAATATCATGCAGCACGCGTGTGTACGCAGGCTATTAGTGCAGCAAGGCATGTACACTATGCAAAAAAGGGTTTTTTAGAAGGAAGCCTCAGTAGTATTTTTGGAAAAGTGTGCAAATGGATGAGCCAATGTCTTGTCTGCACAGATATGACATTTTAGGACTATAACACCAATACTCCCCCAATAAAAAAACAAATTGATGCTCCCCCAATAACAAATTGCACAAGTGCTTCCCCAATAACAAAGAGCAGTAGTGCTCCCCTAATAACAAAGCCCACCAGTGTGCCTCCAATAACAAAGCGCATTGGTGCTCATATAACAAATGCACTAGAAAATCTATTTTTAAACAAAAGAAATTAATTTAAAAATTATAAACCCTCCATGGTGCGCTTAGAAACCAATATAGCCCTAGTGCGGTCTGGTAAAAAAACGCACCGACGCATATTATTGTCGGGTGCACCGTTAAAGGGTAAAATTTTAAAAAAATACCAAATCAAATCAATGCACTGAAACATACAGTGGACAAATGAGTAGGAATTTTATATTTTCAAAATCTATGTGTTTATAAATGAAAACCCTAATCCTCATTTCATTATTTTGTTAAAATTTAGAAGGAAGACAT
>SNQJ01S0235877.1:9269-23133 GCA_010110895.2 Picea sitchensis
GGGGAAAATTAGTATGTTTTCCCATCTTTTCACCATTGACCAATGTAGGAATTCTCACTCAGCATTCACACAACCAACATTTTCCTTGAAGAATTGACCTATGCATCATTGACGCGCCTATGGAACCTGCATGCACTCTGAGCTACCCCATACATTCATGTTACCAATAGTAACCCATAACCATCTTAGGAGGATTAGAGCACATGTAACTTGTTGTTATGGGTAGTGCCTAAACCAAACCCATTTTTTGTTGCTACTTCCATCACCTGTTCCATACCTATTTTTTGTTGTTTCCTTCACCTGAGTCAATTTCTAGTTGATTAGAGAGATGGATTGAAGAAATGGGTTGTCAGGCCCATGGATTGAAGAAGTAGGTTTTCAATCTTGTGAGAAACTCTCTCCATGTGAGAGAGTTTGTTGGGAAAGTGATTATCCTAAGGAATCCCAACTACAACTATAGTGCTATGAGAATTCATGTCTGGCCTGTTGCTGAAGCCCTAGAAGGGAAGTGGGGAAACCGAAGGACTGTTGAGCAGAGAAGGGGAACACTTCCTGGGGTGGGAGGTGCATGTGAGGAATGAGAGGTTGTAGGTTTTTAGTGTGAGTTAGCTCCTCAGATGAAATACTTCCTATTGACTGTGAAAATTTCTGTTGTCTCAGCCTAGCCTAGGAATCCCTTTACCCGAGTGGAGTTTAGTCTATGCTCAGGGGTGACCCATCGGTGAGAGTGATGAGTAGCATGGTCTAAGGCTGGGAGGATCGTGGAAGGTATGCAGGCAGTTGGTGGTCTTATATAAAAATATAAGTATCAATTATGTGTTCAATTGCATGTTGTGTATTTGTACATGTCTTTATATTTATGAGTATTTCATGTGTATGCTATATGAATAGGCTTATTGTTATTTCCACATAAATCTGTGTATTAGTAGAATGTAATTTCTGTTTAAGTTTTATGTGTATGATGTTCCGCAAGAGTTTCTATGTGGAATAACCCAACAGATCTATGGTTGGGTATCTTACAATTTTGAATATCATAAACAAGAGAAGTAGTATTGGTGGAAGTTCCCGGCCTGGGAGGCTCGTGGATGCTACAAATTGGTATCAAAGCTCCAATTTTAAACACTAAGCCTATATTGGGCCATGTAAGTGGAAATTGAAGAAAAATTTTCAGAGTGAGTTACTGTCTAAATGGACAAAATTCAAGTTTCAAAGCGTCCATGAGTCTCAAGAGGGAACCAAGAGAACACCTTAACTATGTTTGAAAGCTTAGGAGGTGTAGCAGTTCAAGAAACCAGGGTAACCATGGTTTTGGGGCCAGAAAGTTTAGATTTTCACTTCTGGATCTATTTAGGAGAAGGTAGATCCCTCAAAACCATCAGATATGAGGAATTAGCGTGGTTTCTAACCCCCCTCAAGTCCTTTGGACTTCGTTGCTTCGACAATTTTTAAGATTTTTTCAAAAAGGAGGAAAAATCCCTGAAGCTCTAAATTCCTATAGTGGATATACACCGTAGATAATTTGGGGAAGGAGAACCATCCCCCAAGTGGTTCAACAATTTGATGTTCGAGGAAATTTGGTTGTAGATGCACAGAGTGGAGTTTTCCCTGAAGTCTTGAAGTCTGGAACCAATCCGAACCATTGATTATCGGAGACACATTTCCGCATATTGCAAGTGTTTGGAATTCTGGCATCTGACAGTTCAGGGGTGTGGTGGTGTTCAACAACGAAATCCTCTAAAGTACAAAGTTTCAAAGTATCGCAGCTCCGAAGCCCTGAAGATCCGGGGAACACATGTTCGAAAATTCGACGTTTGGGTGTTTTGAAGTGCTATGGTGTGGGATTCTCCAAAGCCCTGAAGTGTTGGAGTCTTGAAACTCTAGAGAAGAATAGTTTGGAGAGTTAGCCACTTCGGTGTTCAGAAGAAATGAGAAGTTGTGTTGAGGAATTCTCCAAAGTCCCGGAGCACCAGAGTGATGTGACACGATGACGTCACGTAGAGTGACATGGACCTGATCAAGAGTTCGGAATCTCGGTGATAGGGAGTTTTAAAGTGTGCAGATGAGAATTTTTTCGAAGTCCTGGAGCCCTAAAGTACTGAAGCTCTAGGAAACAACTATTCATAAGTTTGGCATTCGAGAGTTATCAAGTATGTGGGTGTAAAATCTTCCGAAGCTCGAAGTGTTGAAGTCCTGGAATGCCCGAGTGACGTGGACCTGTTTGGAAATTCGACGTTAAGGAGTTTTGAAGGGTTTTGTAAAGAAACTTTCGAATCCTAGAGTTCAGAAGTCACAAAGCATAAAAGTGACGTGGCCTGCTGACATTACCTAGGGTGACATGGACACACTTGATTCTTTCCATGTGTCATCATGTTTCATTATTTTTAAGGAATTTTTGTGCCAATTATAAATTGACATGTGTCAACCATCATATGGGGCCACATGTCATATCCACACTTCTACGATGTATCACCCCTAGTTCATGATTGTTGTTGATACTCCGAAGCATGAAGCTTTGAAGATGTATCGTGCAATATTTCTCTAGTTCGGCGTTTGAGAGAAATAATGCATGAGGTAGTAAGAGCCTATAAATCCTGAAGTTCCGAAGCCCCAAAGTCCCGAAGCTCCATAGGAGAGCATATCAGATAAGTGCTTGGACATAGCCCTTGGTCATATGATACTTTGGTGAAAGTAAAAGAGGGATGGTGCCGAATTGTTATTTTCAAAGACAAATTGTTCAGATATCAATAAATTTTATCTCAAGATTCAGAATTGAGCAAGGGAGAAGTCATTGGAAATATCGTGGAAAGTAGAACATAATTGTTTACCTAGAATATTGAGTTGAACATACAATTTGTCATAAAATGAGAAGAAATAAGTCTGATATATTATTGAACCATAATGATTCATATTTTCATGTAATTGTTGAGTTGGTTAGTCTTACAAAGTTCTGTTGGATGCACATTTTGCAGAATTAACAAAAAATAGATCAGATCAGGATCAACACAGAGTGTAGAGGAATGGAAGATGCACAGGGGACTTACATCCAGGAATATGAGAACAGAGGGATAGATGCCCATTTGGGTATTGAAGGAACAAACTCCAATGGACATGGAGAAGGAAAGGATGAAAACATGAATATGGTAGAGACCATTAACAATTTGCAGAAAGATGTCCAAAGTCACAAGGCTGATAATGAAAGTATTATGAAATCCAAGGAGAAGCAGAATGACTTCAACATGAAGTTAATGTGGATCTTGGACATAACTGAAAGGAAATTGGATAAGGAGGATGGCTCAAGAAAATTAGGAAGTCATAGGTCTCCTCATGAGAAAGGAAGATCAAGGAGTGTTAGCAAACATCACCATCACTCACCAAGGCATTCCAATAGGAGAGCACACAGTAGCTCAAGTTCATCCCCTGTCAAGAAGCATAAGAAGAGGTATGGGGTGGATTAAATTCAAGGAGAAATGAACAAGATCAGACCTCCTAAATTTGATGGTGAGCACAAGAAGGATGAAGATGCAGAGACATGGCTGCTAGGAATGAGAAAGTACTTCCAATTCCATAATTATTCTACATATGCAGAAGGAATAATTTATGTCTATCATATCAAGGGAAAGGAATCCATGTGGTGGGATGAGCTTGTGCAAGTGCAACACATTAAAGAGAAAAATGTTACTTGGAAGGAATTCGAGAAGTATTTTGAAAATAAACACTTGACTAAGAGATATTATGACAAGAAAATGAAAGAGTTCTTTGAACTCAATCTTGGAAGTATGTCCATTGATGAATATGAAAGAATATTTTTGGAACTATTGAAGTATGTCTCCTTCATCAAGGATGAGACAGTTAAGATTCAGATGTATTTGAGCAGGATTCCATCTTTCATCAGTGATACGATTCGATAGTATGATCCCAAAACATTGGAAGAGACCATAAGGCGGGCTAAATTCCTATATGATCAACACAAGGGAAATCCAACTTTCCAAAAATATTGGGAAGACAAGAAGAAGTTCAAGATGGAACAGAGGAATAAGGGGAATAAGCCACCATTCTTTAGAGATATCCCTCAGGGACAGTAAGCTTCTAGACAACCCAGAATGATGGAGATAGGTGGGAAAAGGCCAAGGAAGCCACCTATTCAATGTTGGGGTTGTAAATGATATCATATGTATAGATATTTTCCTCACAGAAGTGACAAAGGGAGAGTTGTTCACAATGTACAACAATCTAAAATAGTGGAGGACATGGGAAGAAATGTACCAAGGATCTATGCCACCCTGGACAAAAATCAAGTAGATTTTCAATCACACATGATTGACGTGGAAGGTATGATAAACAACCAAACCATTGCAATTTTAATTGATTCATGAGCTAGTCATAGTTCTATAGATCCTAAGATGGTGGAAATATTTAATTTTCCAAGAAGCAAGCATGGGAAATATTGGTTGGTACATCTGGATATCAGAGCCAAGAGAAACATTAATGAGTTGGTTAAGTCATGTCTAGTGGACATGAATGGGATAAGAACCAAGGCATATTTGAATATATTTCCTTGAGGTTGCTATGAATATCTAATTGGGATGGATTGGTTGTACCAACACCATGTTTTCTTAGACTTTCATTAGAAGGAATTTACTTTCCTGGATGAGGAAGGGAACCTAAGGACAATCCAGGGAATTCCCAGGGTAGTAACTGTCAAAGAAATCTCAGCAATGCAGCTGAAGAAGTGTTATAGAAAGGGTTGTCAATTATTTGTAGCCCATATGGAAGAAAAACCTAAGGATAAGGTGTCGAATATTGAAGATTATGCATTCCTAAAGGAATTTGAGGATGTATTTAAAAAAATATCAGGACTACCCCCTAAAAGAGATATTGATTTCTCTATAAATATGATGCTTGGAGCAGCTCTAGTATCCAAGACTCCTTACAGGATGAGTACTCCAAAACTGAAGGAGTTGCAAATGAAGCTTGAAGAGCTTCTAAAGAAGGGGTATATATGCCCAAGTGTGTCCCATTAGTGTGACCCATTTTTATTTGTGAAGAAGAAGGATGGGCCATTGAGACTTTGCATTGACTTTAGGTAGTTGAACAAAGTAACTATAAAGAATAAGTATCCTTTGCCAAGGATCGATGACCTCTTTAATCAGTTGAAGAATGAAAAATATTCTCGAAGATTGATCTCATATCAGGTTATCATCAGGTAAGAATTAAAGATGAAGACATCAACAAGACAACTCTCAGAACCAGGTATGGTCATTTTGAGTTCACAATGGTACCATTTGGGTAATCAAATGCACCAGTTGTTTTCATGTGTTTAATGAATGGTGTTTTCCGAGAATACTTAGATAATTTTTCCATTGTATTTTTGGATTACATTCTTATATATTCCAAGTTGGAAGAAGAGCATGAGTAGCACTTGAAGATAGTACTGCAAGTATTAAGGTAGCATCAATTGTATTCCAAATTGAGCAAGTGCTCATTTTATCAAAACAAAATTCATTATTTGGGGAATATCATATCTGAGGAAGGGATAGTAGTGGACCCTAAAAATATTAAGGCCATTAGAAGATGGTCAACACCAAATAATGTGACAGAAGTCATATCATTCATGGGTCTTGCAGGATATTATAGAATATTTATTGAGGTATTTTCAAAGGTTGCACACCCAATTACTTCCTTGAAAAATAAAGAAGTGAAGTTTCAATGGACATTGGAGTGTGAAAAGAGTTTTCAACACTTGAAGAAATTATTAACTAGTTCTCCAATTCTAAGGATTGTTGATCCTATTGGACCCTTCATTTCTAGTTTGAAGATTTCACAAGGAGGATTACAATCCCAATTTTTGTCAAGCATGAGTTGCGCAAGCTACAAAAGAGATGGGAATTTGAGCAAGCAAAGAAATAGAAAAAGGTTGTGAAAAGGGACAGCGCAACGCCAACGAGGAAAAAACAGTTACAACAGAACAAGAACAAGAAAGCATGCAGATCGCAAATCCCAAATATCCCAATCAACCTATATATGAGATGCATATTATTGTAAAAGGGTTGGTTGGGTTTTTTGGATGTTATTGTTGGGTATGGTTGGGTGTAGTTTCTTGTTTGTAGGGTTTTGTCATAGATGGCATAGAGTGCGCAAAAAGACAAAAGGTTATGAGACTGTAACTTGTATACATTTTGGGGAAAAGGGTAGATATATCTCTATGACATGAGTCTAGAGACAGAATCTTGTAATAGAGTACTGATTTGTATCTCTGAGAAGCTTTGCTATTGATATATATATGGAAGGACCTAAAATTTTAAAATTACTGTGTCATTCTGTGTTTATGCTTATGAAATGTCTCCTTACAATACTTCTTTATTATTGATAAGATCAATATGCTATCTTTGTTTACAATGATTCTGCAGCTTGAGTATCTTTATTTCCAGTTATGAATGAGTTCAGATCTTTTCTGTGGTTAGTCTGTCTTGCACAAGATCATGGTGAATCTTGAATATTTTGGAAACCCACCTAAGTATTCTCCTTTCCCTTCCCTATATTCCTATCTTCGTTGCGCTTCGGTGAGACTTCTTCTCTTCAAAGGATATGAAAATTCCAACGCTCTAGACTACTCGGTGCCTTTTGTTGGTAACCTGAGAAGGACCATGGTCTGATCAATTCCACACCAACAAAATGGTTTCATTGCCAGGACCCGCATTAAAAGGGAACTTTTAGGGAGAATTTTTTCGAGAATTCATAGATATGATATTCACCAGTGGTGGGAGAGAAATTGCGACACCTTCATATGGAAAGAAGTGAAGTTGAGAGGAAAATTTGTGAAGGATACATGAGAGGTAGTATTTTACTCAGAAAGATCGAGTGACCAGTACGTGATATTCTGGGTTAAGTTCCCAGAAAAACTTTTCCACTGGATAGATAGGCTCCAAGAAGCTTCAAAATTCCAAGAACGAGTCAAGAATACCTACACTTGGGATACAAAAAATATCATAGTACTTCATCGACTAGATTGTCCGATAATACGAGAGATCAATTTCTGGGTCAATACGACATTAGAAGGATACATTATTGAGTTTGCAACTGAGAATCACTAATCGTTTTTACGAGAAGAAGAGAATTTCAAGAAATACGCAAGGGAAATACTATTGAGAGAAATCCCCCTGTGGATTAAGGTTTTCTTAATGGAGGAGGGGATGTTGACTATGTCCCCAACTAAGATGGAAGTGTAAACACCCTCGCTTGGGGTGGGGTGAGTATAGGGTGGAGTCATGGCCGGAGAGAGGGGAGAGGGTTCTTTGAAAAGAAGGGGAGCAACAAGAAATGGACTCAATATATGAGTGAGACTTGAAAAGAGCCACCATAGTTGAGAAGTGGTGGTGCGGTAAGATAAAGAAAGCAGTAAAATAGTCCAAGAAGTTGCGGAAAGAAGTCGGACCAGGAGAAGTAGAGGAAGGAAAAATGGAAGAGCTACAGAATATGAGAAGATAGGAAAGACTAGCCAGTCAAATATTAAGTGAGAGAGAAGCACAGAGAGAAAGAAGTCCCCGGGAGGGTGGTGTTGAGCACTCAACACACCCTAAAAAGCCTGTGTCAAATTTTACTTTTTGGGTACCACTTGATCTCTTGCAATGTCTGATTTCCACTTCAGTATGAAAATTGTTGCCTTTGTTTATCATGTGTTTTCATTTGAAGTCTTCTAAAGTCTACTTGAGCATGTGAAAATCATCATAACTTTAAAAAGGAATAACATTTACTTAAGGAATCGACAGTCGAAACTTTTCCCCGACGCGCTTAAGAAGTTCGACATCAGGAAGGATTAGAGGTGACAAAAATGATAGAGAAGACCAAAGTATTCGATCCCCGATCTTCATCGACGTTGGTAGAAGGGATTTTATTACATGATAGGTGCCAATGAAAGAATATCACCGACGACCGATCCTTGTTGGTGTCCGGAAGGAACAAAAAGAATAAGTGTCACACGAGTAAAGGAATGACATCGTTGATCCCCGAATTCTGAAATGTTTTTAGCATCAGGGATTTACAAAGATGATAACCTATGTTAGCACAAGAATTTTCACTAGAAAATTTGGTTATTTTCACGATCTATTTTGTAGTATTGGTGAATTAAGAGATTTCGCATTGCCAACTTCCTCAAGCATCAAGACCGAGGGCCAAGCGCACCTGTCATCAACACAAGACATGGTTTAGAAAATCCATGCACACATTAAAAAAAAGAAAGATTATGTGAATGGATACTTTCCTAAAACATAGGAGTGGTGCTACCAAATCCACATAGTTGAATTCATGATGGGTGCTACCAATTTCGCAAAGTTATTTTGCAAGGACGCTTCTGCTAGTTTTGAGTGACTAACTTAAAACTTGTGTTATGAAAAAATGGGAAGGTATTTTTGAAACCCGAAGGAGGTTTTTGTTCATCACATACCAAATAACAAAAACCTCTCTCTGTTTTTTAATATGTGTTATGGTTAGAGAGATATTATACAGAGAAGTCGTGCTACAGAATGTGCTGCAGACACTCTGTTCTAGACTATTGAACTGATATTTTTGACTAGCTGACTTCCAGGAGCATTTCTCAGTGAACCAGGATGAGTTTTAAAAATATTAAAGAGGTTATTGTAAATCAAATACCCATGAACGTTAACCTCTTTAATTTTTCACACAGGTGTCATAGATTGGAAGATTCGAAAGAATCTTTGAGCCCTATGTTTTTCTGTTTTCGTGATTTCCTTTTTGAGACATGTTTTTGTGACACCTATTTTGGCCAGATGGAGATTAATTTAAAGAAAAAAAGAGAGGTTTTTGTTCATAAAAAGCGTATATACAAAAAAATCTCTCATATTTAACAAAAATATTATGGTTTGAAAATTACAAGTGGCGTTTTGAATCCCATTTTTCAGAATTTTGCCTCCTGAAAAGTAGGAAATCGGTTAAAACGTGTCATTTTATGTTTGTAGTTGTTTCTATTTTGGAAAAGGGGCTTGAGTTCGAATGGGTGATCTGGAAATGACCTATATGGATATATATTCATTTTACAAGAGGGTAAGAGGGTTGGACTCTCATTTGGAGAGAGTCTTTTGTATGATGAGATGATCCGTTTATCCTTTAGCAACTGAATGCAAGAGTTGCTCTACTACTTTTCTGAGATTCATTAGAGTGTTATTGTCCAACATGTTTTCATTTTTTCATATTTCATTATGTGTTCTTCTTCCTAATATGATCTAAGAGTACATGACAAAGATTCATTATATAAATGCCTCTTCATATAGATTGTATTATGTTATGTTAAATGATTTCCTATTTTCATAATTCACTTTATTTCAGTGCTCTATTTTCAATGATCACTCTTTTTTTTTTATCTTGTATAAAGATTCAATAGAAATTCATTTTTTTAATGCTTCTACTGCAGTGGACTTGTTCTCCTATCCTCTACCATTATTTATCCATATTTCCTGAACATAATACTTGATATGCCTCAGATATTGTTAGTAGATTTTAGCTAAGTTGAAACTACAAGTCTTTAATATTCATATTAGAGTCCATTGCCCAATGATACCCCCTCATGTTTGTCTTAACAACTTCTATATAAAAAAACAAATTTGTTCCTACTATAAATCTGACTTTATAAGTGCGAATATTGAATATTTTGAGTGTGAAAGCCTTTGGCTATTGAGAGAGCCCTCTTTGATTGTATTAGGTCAAAACTACAGTCTAAAGTAGGTTGAAATGGTTACCTTGGGGTTTATTTGATACATCCCAAGGAAAATACCAAGTGATAACACCTTGGTGCCGTTGTCGGGGAGGACTGCAAAGAAGGTTTCATCTTCCCTGGGAGAATGACAAAGACTAGAGCTGATTGTTGAAGGTGAACAACAGTCAGATACAATAAGGTTGTGTACATTTCACCTGGCGACTCCACTCATGCTTAAATAATATTTATAGACTCCACTAGAGGATGAGCTCACATGACAAAAATGTGGAAGGAATGTATGACAAAATCAGGTACTTAGGTTAGAGTTTTCCTCAGAAAGTACTCTTCTGTTTTGACATTATCTTGTTATTTCCTAAGTTTTTCAAAAGTTTTTTCCTTCATTTGATTTCTTTTCTTCCTTCAAATGAAGGACATGATTCCACCTTTGTTTATTCCTCCTTAAAAAGTGTACATATACCTTCACCTTCTCATTCTCCTTCTCATCATATAGCTGTTGATCATGACCAAGACACTTCATTTGAACTACATGACAACCTAGAACAGTCTTGTATATTTCTGTATCCAAAACTGATATACTGCCTTCTCCTTCACTTAACGTCATCCCTTCCAAGTTACAAGAGAAACAAAAACCTTTAAAATTGCCTTCCATTCTTCATGATTTTCCTCCAAAGCATTACAAATACCTTCTTGTTTTTTATGGAGAAATTGAGAACCTTACAGCTGAAAAACATATTCAGGATTTTGAGCATTTCATTGACCTCTTTGAAGTTGAGCATGATGATGTTTGTGTGAGAGCCTTTTCCCAATATTTACGAGGGGATGTCAAGAAATGGTTTAGGCATTTGTTGCCTGAGTCAATCAGCTCATGGAAAGAACTAAGTCATGCCTTTTTGAAATTTTGGGGAAAAAGAAAGTCATGGGATATATTCCTTTCAGAATTTTATGCCATGAGAAGAATGAATAATGAATCTGTCTCAAATTTCAGTAGGATATTTTCCAGTCATATTAAAAAATACTCGAAGAGATCCATCCACCTGAAGGTACTTCCAAGTTATATTATGCTATGGCCTTCCATTCAGATTTCTCTTTTTATCTCTTGGAGAGGAAGTTTGTGTCTTTGTCACAGATGTTCTCTGATGCCCAAGAGGTGGAGCACAATCTCATAGATTGTGGCAAGCTTTCAGATAAGTTGGAGGATGAAGCGTTGAGTCTTAAAAAGTGTGAGAATAGGCATGGACAACAAGAAGAGGTTGATTTGGAACTGTGTTTATTTCATCATGAGGATAATATTACAACAGATTATGATCAAGTGGTTGATTCACCAGTTGTTGATCCAAATCCTTTTGATATGGATATTCAAGAGGTTTCCAATTTACCTCCTTATGATGAGTATACTGATGATTATGACATTTTTCTTCTACAACAACCATTTGTAGGTTCTTCTCCAGGAGTTGATTCTTTTCAGCAGTCTTATGAAGGTTTAAAACCCACACATTTCAGCCATGATGATAGACAACATAAAGGTATTGAGTTTGTTGAAGGAAATGCTCTATCCCTATGCTTTTCTTCATTCCAATTTCTAAAAGAGAGTGTTCACCATATTATAAACCAACAGCCTTATGAAGATTTTATTTATCCCATAGTTTGTTATTCGGAAGGTTTTACCAATTCAAGTTTTCCGCCATCAAGTAGTTGTGAAGATGATTAACATATAAATATTTTAAGTGATCATGGATATGAGAATAGTCAGGTATATTTCTATTCGAGCCATTCATTTCCTAAAACTTTATTTCAAGAACAAGTTGGTTAGCAAACAATTTTCCTTTCTTCCTTTCAAAATCAAAATAGCATTTCTTTTGAAGGACATCAGGGGTCATTTTCAAACTCTTTCTAGACTGATGGTGAGTATAAAGGATTGAAACAAAAGGAAACATATGAAACTGAGGATAATTGTTTTATATGTGTTGATCAACAAGAGGTTTTCCTTCATGAGCTGCAAGATCCTTTTGTAGCTTGTTTGCAGTCAATGAGTGAGCTTAAGTTTTCAGATTTGGTCAGTGATGAAATTGATTTCAAACTCTTAGATGCCTTTCCTTTAATTAGGTATTTCTTGTTGCCTTTGAAGAAACACATGCAAGGGATCCAACCAGTGGACGAGATGCTTGCATGGCTCCATTGGAGTTTTCATTTCACTTGATCAAACAGATCAGAGGCTAGCTTAAGGTAGGTAGGTTGTCTGAAATAAGCTAAGAACTTTGAGCATCTCTTTCAACAGTTAGTTTTTCAGTTTTCTTTTAGTTTGCAGAGGTTAAAGGTTGGGAGCAGTCCATGGTCAGGGCACTGCAACTACAAGAGTTGTTAGAGCCTCACAGGGAGGTTTCTATCCCCCATGGAGCCTATGTTAGCACAAGAATTTGCACTAGAAAATTTGGTTATTTTCATGATCTATTTTGTAGCACTAGTGAATTAAGAGATTCTGCAGCGCCAGATTCCTCAAGCATTAAGACTGAGAGCCAAGCACACCTGTCATCAACACAAGACATGAGTTAGAAACTCCAAGCACACATTAAAGAAAAGAAAGATTATGTGAATGGAGAATTTCCTAAAACATAGGAGTGGCACTACCAAATACACATAGTTGAATTCATGATGGGCGCTACCAATTTCGCAGAGTTATTTTGCAAGGATGCTTCTGCCAGTTTTGAGTGACTAACTTAAAACTTGTGTTATGAACAAATGGGAAGGTATTTTTGAAAACTAGAGGAGGTTTTTGTTCCGAACATACCAAATAACAAAAAAATCTCTTAGTTGTTTAATATGTGTTATGGTTAGAGAGATATTATACAGAGAAGTGGTGCTACAGAATGTGCTGCGAAAACTCTGTTCTAGACAGTTGAACTGATATTTTTGACTAGCTGACTTCTAGGAGCATTTCCGGGTGAACCATGATGAATTTTAAAAATATGAAAGAGGTTATTTTCAATAACAGACCCATGAACATCAAAATCTTTCATTTTTCACACAGGTGTCACGCATTTGGAAATTCGAAAGAATCTTTGAGCCCTATGTTTTCCGTTTTCATGATTTCCTGTTTGAAAAATGTTTTTGTGACACCTATTCCGGCCAACTGGAGATTAATTTAAATAAATTGAGAGAGTTTTTTGTTCATAACAAGTGTATATACAAAAACCTCTCTCATATTTTACACAAATATTATGGTTTGAGAATTACAAGTGGCGTTTTGTAGCCTATTTTTCAAAATTTCGCCTCCTGAAAAGAAGGAAATCAGTTAAAATGTGTCATTTTCTGTTTGTAGTTATTTATATTTTGGGAAAGGGGTTGGAGTTAAAATGGGTGAGCTGGAAAGGACATATATGGCTATATATTGATTGTACAAGAGGGTTGGACTCTTATTTGGAGAGAGGCTTTTGTATGATGAGATGATCTGTTTATCCTTTAGCAAGTGAATGCAAGAGTTGCTTTGCTACTTTTCTGAGAATCGTTAGAGTGTTATTGTCCAACATGTTTTCATGTTTTCATCTTTCATTATATTTTATTCTTCCTAATATTATCTAAGAGTACATGACAGAGATTCATTATATAAATTCCTCTTCATATAGATTGTATTATGTTATGTTAAATGATTTCCTGATTTCAGAATTCACTTTCTTTCAGTGCTCTATTTTCAGTGAAACTCTTTGTTGATCTTGTCTAAAGCTGCAATAGAAATTCATTATTTTAATGCTTCTACTGAAGTGGACTTGTTCTACTATCCTCTACCATTCTTTATCCAGATTTCTTGAACATAATACTTGATATGCCTCAGAGATTGCTAGTAGATTTCAGCTAAGTTGAAACCACAAGTCTTTAAGATTTGGATTAGACTCCATTGCCCAATGGTACCCCCTCATGTTTGTCTTAGCAAATTCTATAAAAAAAAAAATATGTTCTTACTAGAAATCTGACCTTCTAAGTGTGAATATTGAATATTTTTGAGTGTGAAAGCCTTTGGCTATTGAGAGAGCCCTCTATGCTTGTATTAGGTTAGAAATACAGTCTAAAGTAGGGTGAAATGGTTACCTTGGGGTTTTCTTGATACAGCCCAAGGAAAATACCAAGTGCTAACAACCCACAAAG
>SNQJ01S0235878.1:0-13864 GCA_010110895.2 Picea sitchensis
CTTGCTAGCGTCTGCTACGCATGACCGTATCCTAGGTCTAAGTCTAAGTGTTAGCACTCTTCGCTACTCGCACCTTCACGAGTTTCAACGTCGAGCTCCCATGCTCTTATCTCGCGAATCCCCAAGACACGAGAAGTCAACGGAGCGTTGACTCCTTTCCTTCTGGTGACGCGTATTCGCTCGTCAGCTACCCAGGGCCACCTTGTGGTTCTGCCACGTGTCCTCGTGCACGACTCTCGGCGCTTTGATACTCGTGAAGTCGAAAACGACTCCTTTCAACCTCCGAACCTCCGAACGTGCGATAGGTGATGGGGTTCCTGATCCAACGGTCCTCTCGTGATCTGGATCCAACGGTTTTCCTCACTCCTCTCAATTTCGCGACTTTGCAACTTGGAGCATCCAACTCTTCGGCCCTCACCCTGCGAACTTCCGAGTTCGCGAGACCCGAATCCTGGATCTCTTCGACACTTCACGACTCCGCGATTGCTGCCACATGTCCTCCTCAGATGGACAGCTGTGATTCTCTCGCGANGCGCCTCGCGATCCTTGACAACAAATTCTCGGCTCTTCTACTTATGAGCTCCTGAGAGGTGATGTGTCACCTGGCCGCCTGCCGACTCCTGTGGTCCCACACCATTCTCGAGTGTCGGTATCCCGATATGATGTCAGCCAGGCCCCACAACACGAAGCTCTCGCCTCTTCGCCACTCGTGAAGTTGAATGACTTCCTCTTCCAACCTTCGGTGCCTGAGTCCCCGATGTGGGTAATCTCGTGACATGCGTCCGATCCCAAACGAACGGTCCAGATCAAGTCTCGCTAGTTCAGAGCTTTCACTCCTAATTACTAAGGTTTATCCTTCGGGCATCTCATGGCAGATCCAACGGCTGTCGGATTTTTCGACTGAGATCTGACGGCTCAGACGGTTTCTAACTTAACTCAGGATTTCGCGTATCGCGATTTCCACACTTCTGTGCCAATTCAAAGGGGATTTTAATTCTTGTGCACATTCTTCAGATCTGACAGTTACAAGGGTTCACCTTCCCTCTCGAATAGATTCCAAGGTTCTAACACCATTGGGGTAGAGACCTGTCTCCCCGTGGTCATAGACCACACCAGCCCGCGATTTCACTCACCGCTATACTTCCTGAGCTCGTAAGCACAATCAAGCAACTACTTGACACCCCAGAATAAACTGAGGTCCAAAATTGATCCTCTGGACCCAATTTCCTTCGCATTCTCGGTCCAAAGGCCGTTCCACTAGCCCATCTAGGCTCAGTGTCGAAACCTTAGCTCTGATACCAATTTGTAGTGTCCCTTTTTGCTAAACCATGGAATACAAGCACAAGATAACAATCAGTACACACTTACGTTTGATTTACATATCAAATACAGACCGGTATATATATATATATACACCACACATCATTTAATAATTTAACACACGCAACACAGAGTATTCAGATGAATTATTTCCATAATTAACAATCGATCGCACTTCATACTAATTCATATACACAGCGGAAAACATGATAATATATATACGACACAGTCATGCCCAATGTAACGAGAAGATAGATAAACACTTATCTGGTAACAGTAGTGAAATCCACCAACCAAGTGTAGGCCTTCCACAAACCTCCCAGCCTTAGACCACACTGTTCATCAGCTCAATAGTGGGTCACCCCCGAGCTGGGACCAAGCTCCACCCCAAGGCAAGAAATCCTAACTAGACTGAGGTTACAGGGAAAACCACACTTAGAATATGGAAGGGTTCTTCCCAAGATGCCATCTTACGCCCACTACTTCCAGACTCTCATTCCCCACATGCCTGTTCCGCCTGGGAGTATACACCTTCATAAGCACAGTCCATCGGTGCTAACCTCCCTCTCTGGGCCTTGGCAACAGGCTGGATCAGGAAGTCTCAGAGCCTGAAGCTGGTGTTGGACACTCTCTAGAAGAACCTCTTCCAACAACATCCACCTCCCTCCCCCCCGAGGGAGATCACACACAGGCTCAACTACCACCTTCACTGGACAACAATTCATGTGCAGTCCCTCTCTGCTTGACTACACAGTCAACCGGGAATACAGACTCGGACCTCTCGAAACAAGCTCAGCAATGGCGACTGGTTCTCACGGTATTGATTTCCAGAATTGCTCCAGGGACAAATTTCGGAGTCCACCACACCGACTTCCCTCCCCGGCCGAATGGTTGTTTCTCCTCCCCCTTCCCCCGGATAGACTCACCCTCTGTGTCCGGAATACGTGACAGACAATCCACGCAAGGGTCATCGCAGGTTTAGACGGTTCAGAAGATGCATGAGGATGTTTCTGCAGGGGTTAGAACCGTTCCTCCTGGCAGTCCGTGAGTCGTAATGGGGAAGAGAAACCCCAACACGGCTCATTGCGGCTTTTATTACATGGTCAGGGTTGACTCTCGTCACCCATGCGACTGCATGCATTCCAGTAATGTGTGTGCTTCCCACCATTTGGAAATCACATGTCCTTTCAAAAAGGACTTAGGTTAAAACATATAATGCACTTCTCTTTTGGAATAATATTAAAATATTATTTCCAAGGCTTAAGCCCCCTAGACTCATCACTTAGCCCCTTTCCACCTTCAAACCCCTAATTCCTTACCCATTCTGTGGACGCTCAGTCCCCCTTCACTCATTCATCGTGGTCGGTCTGCACTTGGCAGTGTTTATATTTTATTAATCATTCTGCATATATATATACAAATACATCAACAGGCTCCTGGCCTCCAACACTTAGGCTTCCTGGCCTAACAACCCATAAGCCTACCAGCTTATACAAAACTTGGCTCACCAGCCTATAAAACATAATTACAATTCCTTTCAAAACATGGTTTACAATGGGGCTCGGCCTTGGGGACACTACACTCCTGAGGGTGGCGAGGGTGGCAATGGTCAATGATTGGCCAACTACTGCCATTTTGTATTTAGAACACGATCATATAGATGGTTATTTATTTATTTTTGTGTTAGGGCACTTGTTGTCGCTTTGTACACTGTGTACAAGTTTCCATTTTATAAAATATCTACAATTTAAACAAAGTTACTGACTTGATGAGAACCGTGACCTCAAAACATAAAATCTGGCCCAAAAAACCCATATTTTTGCATAAAACACATCAAAATCAACCCCCAAATCAAAAAGTGGTGCTATTGGTAGCACCATTTTTTTTTAAACAGGATCAAAATTACAACAATTTTCAAACATGGCATTCAAAACTTAGACAGTAGCTCAAAAAGACCTTAAAATCAACACCTAAAAAAATAGATGTTTTTGAATTTTTATACTTTTTTCAAAACGTTAAAATTTTAGATAATTTGAAATCATATTTTTAGTAGTTAGTACCATTAAAACCAAAACCTCAAAATCAACCATCAAATTGAAAAGAACTACTACCGGGTACCACCCATTCTAAAATTGGGGTATGAAAATGACACATTTTTATAAAGTGGTAAACTAACTCATCATTATTGTAAACAAAATCCTAAAACCAAACATTAAATGCTTACTTTTTAAATCTTATTATCATTCAAAGCACAAGGTAATACATAATTCCATGAAAATATCACAATATACTTAAAAAATTCAACATCATTTTTTAATAATTTTTTTGCTTTTAATAAAAAAAAGTAAATACAAGTTACATTGAATGAAACATAAATTATTTCTTAAAAGTATTGTTATATTGTCAATATTCAAAACATATGAACTAAGAAATTTTGTTATATTATCCATAATCAAAACATATAATTCATAAAACATAAAAAAAAGATTCATAACTTCATGTAAGATCATATGTAAGTTCAATGCTCATTTCTAGTTACCATACAAACATCATATGGATAAAAAATACATAAAATGTTTCATACACTTATTCAGATTGACTCATGGTTTTTGAAATACTATCAGAGTCTACATTGTCTTCAGATGAATGATTAGATGTAGATGTAGATGATCCATACTCTTCTCTATTGTCGATGAATGCACAATCTGAGTCTGCATGCATGCCCATCATTTCAGATGCCAAATGCCTTTTATATCTACGACTAGGTTCAACAGATTCCCATCTTGCATTTATTTGTTGTGGCAACAACCTCTTGATAATATTTGTTGTCTTGGAGCGAAGAGTTCCTCTCTTTTTCAAATTGAAGTCATAAAAAAGTATGTCAACATCATCTAATTTTAAGAGGTCAGTGCGACGACGAGTTGTATTTTGACCCTTTATTTTTCTCTTTCTATTCAGATGTTTCTCAACCACCATCTCTGGCTTGTACACACCATTGAATGGGTCTGTACTTGTTGCATACCAATGCACTTCAATTGCCATAACATCATCATTTTCTTTCTCAATCTTTATAACCTTTGCAATCCAGAATGGATAATCATGTGGATCTTCAGTCGCTAAAACTGCAATCATGTTATCCTCCTTAATATCTTGTATGGAACCCTTGTAAAGGTATTCCATGGCTTCACGTTGTGCACGTGACCTTCATGAACCAATATACATTTCTCTTTTCTCTGCTTGTGTAAACTCAATAGCACCTTGAGATTCTGTTGAACTTCAACAATGTTTGTTTCTTCAAATTCATTTGGCATATTTTGTGGCCAATGAAATGGAGTCTTCAACAACGTATCTTCATTTGTTGAGCTTGAAATTATGTCACTTTGACTATTGAAAAAAGACTCCCACCAAACAGTATCAACAACATCAAAGTACTCATATGTATCCTTAATGGAATTTTTTATTTCTTCCTGGCATTTAGAATAATCTACATCTCTATTACGCCTTTGTGTATTATGGATTTCAGAAATTGATTGTAAAAATAATAACTTTGATGAAAATATTGGATGATTTCGAATGAACTTAAAAAATGCTAAACCTGATGAAGGCCCCCATTCTATAGTAGTTGAATACCGCTTTCCCCATATAAGTGCTTTCCCATCAATTTTTTTGAAACAAAATTGATGTTGGAAGCTAATGTCATTAAGCTGCTCAATACATTTTTCTAGAAAAGGCATTAAATCTTCCTCTAATTCTTTGATTATTTCCTTTAACTTGGTGTTATCTACTTCAAGGCCTCCATGTTACAGGTGAATCCTCCTGCGGATAAGCGGATTCCCTCTTGATATCTAGACCCCTAAAACCAATACAAAAGGGTTCTATCATTGGTCACTGACATCCTTTTAGATCTAATTAAGCTAATATACGAAGAGGAAGAAGAAAGATGTGTACCTTGTTAACGACGTTTGTCCTTGCAAAGTCTAAGTTGAGTTTCAATCTTGAGCTCCTCGATAGATCTTGTAGAACAAACAAAGATAGAATGGGCTTCCTATTCTACTAAGATTAGCTCAAACACAGATCCATCTATTGAAGACAAGATCATGTGGAACAAACATAAACTTGAAACAAGCCAAGCATGTATGTATATTAATGAGAACAAATGAAGAGTACTTACAATCCTCTGATAAAGGTCCAACAACTTCTTCCAACTCTCCTTGTCCAACCCCTTTGCTCAAGTAATTTACACTGATTATGCTTCAATGGTATCTCACTTATGAGATCACAAGTTTGGTGTAATTCTCAATCTCCATCTCCTTTCTATATGTTGCTTATGAGATCATAGGTTTCATACCTCCAATATTTTCATGTCCTTCCTTATAAGATCATAAGTTAGGTGCTTCTCTATATCTTTTCCTCTCCCTTTCACCATGAGGATGACTCCTTATATAGGATTGGAGAGGCCTAACCACTTGAGATATCTTTGAGATAAGTTGAGGATTCCTCTCCTTCAATTGTGGATCTCCCCTAAGATCATGCCCTGACCCCAGATTCGAATCCAACCACCTTTAGATATTGAGGGGATTCTTCCCTAATTTCCTCCAACAAACCAAAATTCACCCAAAAAAGGCCAACGCTCCCTCAAAAGGGGCACAGAGCACTAGAACGCTCCCCTAGAAGGGGGTATAGAGCGCCAACGCTCCCTATCAGTAGGTAGGAGAGCACTGCCTTCCAAAATTGATTTTTTAGTGGCTTTTTCAGTGGCAAAAAGTTTGTACTCCTTGCCAATTGATTTCTCTTCTTCCAGACTAGTCTTTGAGGTGTCTTAAGTGTCTTCATGATGTCGTTAGAGAGACGACATAGACAAGGTAATGTTTGCAACACTTGTGACCAATATGTGACACTTGCAATATTTGTAATGATGACACTAGCCATCATTGCAATGAGTGATTTTGATGTGTAACAGATTGCCCCCCAAAGTGTGAAGTCAGAAGACGATGATGACTGAAGTACTTTGTAGACTTTTTCAGGCAAGGGTATGGACGTAGAGAGGTTTGGAAAAAGCTGCACACAACCATCAAACAAATATTATGACATGTTTCAAACCCAAGTCAGGCATACCTATGCTTGAGTGATAAATACTTTTTTAGGTATGTCCGCCATAGAATACACTAGAGATACATAATTATATTGACAAAAAGGTATAGCCATCGAAGATACAATGTGGATCTATAATCCTATGACCTGAACTGATCGCAACCATGAAGAATACACAGTGGATCTATGAGATGACAATACATAGCCACGTCCAATACAAAGTGGATCTATGTTACAGTATATGTGTCAATGTTCAAAGAAACTCTGTTGCAACCTGGGAAAAGTATATATCAGAGTGATGACTCAACCGAGGGTCTTCTTACCAATCTCGATGTAGTACAAATCTAACCATGTGAATAGATGTCCTGATGTCGAACATGGCATAAACCACTTGATTACTGGTCAATGAGGTAAACCGTTAACAAGCGCGAGGGAGATCACCATTGATGTCAATGATTCCCAAGGTACTCTAGTACATTCCAATGAATGTGAATGGATGAGATGAAGTCAAACATTCGTGGAATCACCTGATCAGAGGTCAATGATGTGAACCCACTATCAGATCTGAGGAGGCCTACCATTGAGGCATGCAGGTCCCAAAGTACTAACTGGTTTCTAAGTCTAGTTTCTGTATAATGTGCTGGACTCGACATGAATAGACTCGTCAAAGGAGGGCCTTGATGTATCCCCCATCAACGACATGAAATAGACATAGAGATGTAATTGGTGGATCAAGTGAACATGGATTGACATGGATATTGAAACAAGATATTTGTGATGGCCGACTCTCGAGGAAGATACTTCCCTTGAACACTGAGGCATAACAACAGAAACTTGATATGGACTAAAACTTGATAATGCAATGGATGCTGTGACTTTACGTCGAGTGACCCAAAGGAGTAAGGAAACTCAAAGGATTGGTTCAGTGCAGAGGTTCAACAGATTGAAATGTGTGCAAAAATAAAATTCCATGTTCAAGGGTGACTGTAAGGGTACTAGTGAAGTTCTCAGAAACTGCTCGGCTTACTTATTTCAATTTCCCCCCATCCAAATAGATGAGTACCATGTTTTAGTTTAATGAGTTCGAGGAGGGTAACACATGCTCTATATAACTCACCTTTAGTAAGTTCCTCTTTCTTTGTTTAGCGAACTGGAAGAAGTAAGGGTTCGATCCCATATGGGCCCTTCAATGTATGATCATTTAACGAGTCTAGAGAAGGTAAAATTGGTTGTTTTTCATATTTTGAGAGTTTGAAAATGACTTAAAGATGACTCCAATGTGGTCCTTTTTTGTAATATTAGTCTCATGAGGCCAAAAAAGAGATAAATTATCACTCGAAAGACGTCCTTTCAAACCTTTTAATGAGTGGGAAAGGAAGCAGGATAACTCGACAATATTTTCACGTTTAGAGAGTTTGAAAAGATCTTAAAGACGACTCCAAGGGGTTCCTTTTTAGTATATACATGCAAGCCCGAAAAAGAGATAAAAGGTTGCTCGATTACATTTTCATGTTTTTACGAGCGAGAGAAAGAACAAATACTAAGCTCGGTACTCTGCCCCCAGCTTGAAAGCTAGTGGCTTAACTCCAGAATGATCATCTAAGGCTGAAGACATGCCCCCCAAGCTTCAAATCATTCACCAACTTTGAGGTTGTCACCAATTTCTTTACTATATGGAGAAAAATGATATAGGTGGATGAAATGAAGGTTCAAATATGAGACCTAACGAAAGACTCGACTCGAGATCTATGAGATCTAGTGAAAGACTCGACTTGTGTAAGTTTTAAACCTGCTAAGTAAAGCAATGCATATAGATTCTTAAGCAATACATAAATTAATCAATGGCTCATACACAGAGTACACAAAGATTTTTACCGGAAACCCTCAACCGGGAAAACCTTTCTTATTTTCATTATCATGAATTTCACCATTCGCTATACAATATATACAATGTTTTTTAGGTATTCCGTAGATACCAAAACCCTAATCCCTTAATCCAGGATTAATTTACAAATCAGCTAAAAATAGAAAAATCTGCTAAAAATAGCAAAAACCGCCCAATGCTGCGCGTACTCGGGGCGCTGCCCCGAACCCTGTCGGCCCCGGGCTACCGCCCGGTGCCGAACACTATGCGTAACCAGGGGGGGGCATACCTGCCCCCCCCCTGGGACCCCCCTAGGAAGCGCCCGACGCAACGACAGAGCTCTAGGTGTAGGGATCGTCAGACGCAGTTGTCGTATCTGACGCACCCACACACACACACATGCAAAGAATATAACACATACCCAACAACTTGGAGGAGAGGTGACCGTTTCATTTTTTAATGAGCTTGACACAATAAATGAACTATGCTCAGGGTTTCGGGTTCAATCCCTAGATTTCTGTTTCATTTTTTAACGAGCTTGCTACAGAGAGGAAAACTATGCTCGTGGCCTCTGTTTCATTTTTTAACAAGCTTGCCACAGAGAGGGAAACTATGCTCGTGGCCTCTGTTTCATTTTTTAACGAGCTTTCCATGGAGAGGGAAACTATGATCACAACCTCTATTTGATCATGGCTTCCAAGAGGATAATGCTCCGGAAGGAATACATGTCAAGGGAAAAATGTCAGACATGACTTCTAAGAGATCTTCACTGGATGGAAGAACAATACTTTGGAAGGAACACATGTTGAGAACCACGATAGGGGTAAGGAGATCAGGCTCCAATAGCCCTACCAAAGAGATTACCAAGTCAATTGCCAAATCTAAGACATCTTCATCAGTAGCTGAAGGCATGGGAGACAACGCCACATAATTGACCTATGGCAGGGGTGATACCGACTGCATATAAGACCTGTTTAGGGAGGTCATTGGGTTGATGGTCAAGTCAGGGCCAATGAATGAAAGTTGATCAATAATTACCATTCTTCCATCGTGTGGGAAAAGATCACATGAAAGAGAGTGGACACAATATCTTTCATGGCATAGACATAATCATGCTCAAGGAGTAAATCAAAATCCAAGGGGTCCTGGACTACCATAACATCAATAAAGATTGTTTTCCCTCCCAAAGTTACAGGAAACCGAGGAAGGATCCCTAAAGGGTGACTGGTTCTTCTGTTAAAAGTGAACAGAGTCTGGGTAACCGACACAAGATAAGGATGACCCAAATCTTTCCAAGCAATAGAGGACAAAATACTAATGGACAAACCTTCATCTATCAGTGCATGAGGAGCGTCCCGACCACAAACCTTTACTGTAATCTTGAAAGGAACATGAGAGGGAAGACAATGTTTAGTTTGCACTCCCCAATAAAAAAGGATGGCCTCATTACTTGGAGGGGTTTTCACAAGAGAAGGAGGAATGCCCCCCAGCATGGTAGCTTCTGTATCAACGAGAAAAACATGGGTAGAATCAGGTTTACTCTCTATAGGGAGAGTAGGATCGACTGATGATGGGATCAGATTGACCACCTTGGCACTCTTCAGAGGAAGAGTGGGATTGACCGATGATGTAACCAGAGAAACCACTTTGGTACTCATCAGAGGAGGAGTGGGATTGACCGATGAAATAACCAGAGCAACCACTTCGACACTTCTTAATGGAGGAGTGGGATCGACCGATGGCGGAACCAGATCGACCACTTTGGTTTCACTCTTTTGATGAAGAGTGGGGCTGATCGATGACAGAACTGGATCAACTAATTGGGTTTGTGTTTCAATCGAGGAGGAAACTAGATTGACCACCTGATCAACCAGACTGACCGAGGATGGAATCAGATTGACCAGTCCCTCAACTAACGATGGGTTGGGGGAAATCCTATGATAACCAACTGGAAGTTGAAGCTTTTCCAAAAGAGAAGAAGCCTCTTCCATGCAAGGACAAAGGTGAGAGTAATGATCACCTTCACATAACATACAAGGGAACTTGACAATTGTCTTCTTCTTACCAACCTTAACGTCACTAGTTGATAGGGTATCACCAGCGTGACCAGCAGAGGCCAATGACTTGGAGGACCACATTTCTAAGACCTTGGGAATACCAGGGCATTCCCTCAGAAAATGGTCACCCTTATAAACACTGCAAGGGAATTTGGGATTCAGATTCTTCGTTTTAATCTTATTGACCTCATCAACACTCCCAATACTATTAATAGTAGCTGGTTGCTTGGATCCAACATCTGACGTAGTTGGAGGCTTGGTCCTTTTCGGGTTCTTCTTGTTCTTCTCTTTCCATTTCTTCTTCTTCTAATCATCCTGGTTACTTTCTTTAGAGCTTTCACTAGGCGAAGAAGGAGAAAAGGAAGGAGACTTAATGGGTGAAGAAGGCAAAAAGTCGACATGAGGTTGATGTGTGGGTGGTGTGCTGATATGTGAAGTATTAGGTGCAACTGAAGCACTTGGAGGATTTGAGATCACCGGAGTGGGGAATAACCAAACCGATAATCCGATGGTGAGTCCTGGAAGACTCAGTGTGGCAATGTACGGAGGACCAAAGTTTCCAAAAGAAGGAAAGGTGAAAAGTTCCCCGGGACAAGGGGTTCCTCCATTGGTACTCCCAAGAGTTGATGCCATTAACACTGACTCAACCTAAGGTCTACTAAGTAAAACAAACAACACATGCTAAAAATCTAGTATGTAAGCAAACAAACAAAACCTTCTCACAATGAGCACACTAGTTGGTGATGAAACCCAATGTCGTGAGACCAAATTAAGAAGGGGTTGAGATAGAGTGGGTGGAAAAGTTATGTTGACAACCTACTTAACAGACTTACACCCTGGTGCAATCTCCCACACATAATCGTGGGTATACCCTCCAAGGAGCCTGAGTGAGTCTAGCCAATGTCGATTCCAGGTATCGTGAAGACTTGCCCCTCCACACTCACCTTGTGTAAAGACCCTAAAGAGATAGGCCACTAAGGTTACCAACTACAACAGTGATGCTTGGGGAAGAAATCAACAGTCCGATCCACACGCAAGAGCATGGTATCTAGCCCGAAATCAACTTGAAAGGCTTCCACTGATCATTGTGGGTATACCTTCAAGTGACCCCCATAATATGCACAATATCTACACCAAGACCAACAAAACAGGGTGAGTAACTCTGCCAGTCTTATTGCGACCTCGTGATTGACCCTTGTGTGAGAAGGGCTTCCCAGGATAAAATGCAACAATTGGATTTCACCGCTCCCTAGCACAAGATCCTATGTTTGTTTGCATCTTTGGAAAGTTATCTTTCACACCTATCCCAAAGCCCTACACCTAATCTTATGTAGGTTTTCTACCGGAAAATATAAAAATGTCTAGTCAATTTTAGTTTAGTGCTTGATTTTAGGGTTGTTGTTTACTCAGAGGTGTATGAGAGTGAAAACTGATGATATCATGACTCGATTCCCAAAACATGCATAAGAAATGATAAGCAGTATTTTCTTTCAATGAATGTATATCTAAGGGAAGGAGAAGGATTTTCCTTTCACATTCAAACACTAAGATGCAAATACCTCATGCAATAGTCCTTAATAAAAAATCCGATACAATGTTAAAATGTTTATATGTGAGTGATAATCAGTTTGATGTAAAGCTTCCTATGTTAATCAAACTTCAAGATCTATGAGATTTAAGCAACCCGGAAGCAAATTTCACATAGACAAAAAACACACCCTCGTTGTGATCAAACAAGAAAAAAGAAAACCAAATCCAGACAGGAGGAAATTCTTGGAGAAAAGACCTCAAAGATCATAAGGAAAGGTACAAAAGACCTTTGAATCTCCTTACAAAGTTTTCACTCAATCAAATAAATGAGAAGAAAACGACAAATTGACTCTAAATCGTTAAAGACAAAGAGTTATTGCAAAGTAAGGACAAATGTCAAAAAATCCAAACCAAATATGATTAATCCTTAGAAATCAACTAATTAGAGGCTAAACAAGGACACACTAAGATAGCATAAACCCTGAGCAGATGGATCAACAAAAAAAAGACTGAGAAAAACTACTCCCAAGAAGATTTTTGCAGAAAAAGGGGCAGCGCTCTGGTGTCAAGGGTGCTAGAGTGTTGCAATGCTCTGTGGAAGCCTACAAGGGAGTGCCAATGCTCTGGTGGTAAAGGCAGGGGAGCGCTGGACTCTCAGAACTCAAAATTTGCCCAGAAAAAAAAAAACTCAAGAAAAATGCAAAAATTCAGTGTGTAAGATGAATCCAAGAGTCAACAATCACATCTAAGGATCAGAGACACATCATGGAGAAGGTCAAAGAGTGAGAAAAGGACCAAAACAAGATCTATGAAAGGAAACAAAAATCAGAGCTCCGCCCAGTGGAGTCAACAAAAAGCAGATTCCCTCTTGGTATCTAGACCCCTAAAACCAAGACAAAAAGGGTGCTATCATTGGTCATTGACATCCTTTTAGATCCAATTAAGCTAATATACGAAGAAGAAGAAGAAATATGTGTACCTTATTAACGGTGTTTTTCCTTGCAAAGTCCAAGTTGAGTTTCAATCCTGAGCTGCTCGATAGGTTCTGTAGAACAAACAAAGATACAAAGTGATTCCTATTCTACTGAGATTAGCTCAAACATAGATCCATCTATTGAAGACAAGATCATGTGGAAAAATCATAAACTTGAAAGAAATAGGCCAAGCATGTATGTATATTAATGAGAACAAATGAAGAATACTTACAATCCTCTGATGAAGGTGCAACAACTTCTTCCAACTATCCTTGTCCAACCCCTTTGCTCAAGTAATCTACACTGATTATGCTTCAATGGTATCTCACTTATGAGATCATAAGTTTGGTTTAATTCTCAATCTCCATATCCTTTCTGTATGTTCCCTATGAGATCATAGGTTTCATACCTCCAATCTTTTCATGTCCTTCCTTATAAGATCATAAGTTAGGTGCTTCTCTATATCTTTTCCTCTCCCTTTCACCATGAGGAGGCCTCCTTATATAGGCTAGGAGAGGCCTAACCACTTGAGAGATCTTTGGGATAAGTTGAAGATTTCTCTCCTTCAGTTGTGAATCTCCCCTAAGATCATGCCTTGACCCCAGATTCGAATCCAACCACCTTTAGATATTGAGGGGATTCTTCCTTGATTTCCTCCAACAAACCAAAATTCACCCAAAAAAGGCCAGAGATCCCTCAAAACGGGCACAGAGTGCTGTAATGCTCCCCTAGAAGGGGGTATAGAGTGCCAGTGCTCCCTGTCAGTAGGCAGGGGAGCGCTCCCTTCCAAAATTGATTTTTTAGTGTGTAATGATCCCAAGCCATTATGCAAGGATCATCACTGTTTTGGTGTCTTTTTAAAACTTTTTCCGAGTGAGGTATTTCATCAAACACTTTGCTGATCTAACCTTTAGATGTGTTTATATGTGTGTATGCAGCAAATAACAGAAAGAGATAACCATGGAACATACCTCAACCATATGCAATAAGATAGACAAGCCAAAACATCTCAATTCTTCTTTATTCAT
>SNQJ01S0235880.1:0-13863 GCA_010110895.2 Picea sitchensis
TATTATATAACACATAGTATGTGTTATATTATATAACACATACTATGTGTTATATAATATAACACATTCTGAGTAATTGTATATTGTGTCCTACTGTCATGCGCTATAAGGCATATAAATTGGCAAAGATGGGGTTTCATGGGCATATAATAAGGCATATATTATATAACACATATTATATACTATGCATTATATTATATAACACATAGTATGTGTTATATACTATGTGTTATATAATATAACACATACTATGTGTTATATAATATAATGCATAGTATATAACACATAGTATGTGTTATATACTATGCATTATATTATATAACACATACTATGTGTTATATTATATAACACATAGTATGTGTTATATAATATAATGCATAGTATATGTTATATATTATGCATTATATTATATAACACATACTATGTGTTATATTATATAACACATAGTATGTGTTATATTATATAACACATAGTATGTGTTATATTATATAACACATACTATGTGTTATATAATATAACACATTCTGAGTAATTGTATATTGTGTCCTACTGTCATGCGCTATAAGGCATATAAATTGTTAAGATGGGGTTTCATAGGGTATGTTAGCCAAACCAAAAATCTGTCTTAAGAGTTGGTGAATATATAACACATTAAGTATTGTATATTGTGTCCTATTGTCATGCGCTATAAGGCATATAAATTGGCAAAGATGGGGTTTCATGGGGTATATTGTAAACCAAAAATATGTCTTAAGGAGTTGGTGAATCTGAAAGCCCCCCACCTCTTTAACATAGGCCACCCTTTCACTCTCAAAATTACCATGTTATATACTATGCATTATATTATATAACACATAGTATACTATGTGTTATATAATATAATGCATAGTATAAAACACATACTATGTGTTATATAACACATACTATGTGTTATATTATATACCACAGTGTGTTATATAATATATATTATATAACACATGGTATGTGTTATATTATATAACACATAGTATATGTTATATTATACTATTTGTTATATTATATAACACATAGTATGTGTTATATATACATAGTATGTGTTATATAATATAACACATAGTATACATGGGTTGCATGGCAACACAGTCTCTTAGGATGGTTAGGAAATACATATTGAACAATGGGGAAACTTAATATAACTAAATGCACAAGTAATGAATATTTTTTTGTCAAAAGATAATGGTGTTGATTTGTTTGTTATTCAAAATGTATAATGAACCTAAATTGAATGGAACTATAATATTCATAAATATAGTATAAATATAATATACATATAATATACATATAATAATAAATGTATATTTGGTGTAAATATAATATGAATATAATAATAAATACATGAGTACAAATTTTTATACTAAGATGTGGTAATTGGTGAGAATTCATTCATTATGTAATTAATTCTACATATTGAAAAGCGTGGGGGAGCAATAACACTTCAATTCTAACAACCAATTAAAAATGAGTAACACAAATAATTTTATTATATCCAAAATATATATTTGTTTTCCTATGTTAAAACATTACATTGCATACACAGAATTTATGGTAAAAGGTAAATTAATGTCCCATCAAAAAGCAAACTCATTGCTATAGTCCCATAGGGACTAATAAATTGCACTCAATGTCTACATATTTCAATCAGGATTAAAAATTTAGACCAAACCACACAATCCTATTAACTACATTAACTTTTCTCTCAGCTAACACTCCTTTGAAATTTCACAACTATTAAAAAATTTCCCAATGCTTATGGTTACACATGATCAAAAAAAAAAATTATCCACCGCCCAAAACTAAATTTACTTCTACATAAAAAAAAATGCACCATCCTTTTTGAAATTATGTATCAAAACTAATTTTACCTTTTGCATTTATCTGTCGCAACAAAAATTTCACCCCGAAATGTTGTTGAGAATTACGTTACGCTAGTTCTATAAATTTATAGAACCTCAAGTTCCGTGCCCTAATTTATATGTTACTGAAGACCTTAAAATTATCATGGGATGGTTTTGAAAGAATTGGCAGTCTTGCTCCTCAGTATGTACTTAGATTGAAGCTAAACTGTGAATTGGGTGGATTGAATATCAAATAATGTAGAAACCAAAGCCATGTAAACCAGACACAATTGCGTCCTAACTTTCATTTAAAAAAAAAAGAGAGGACTCTTGCAGAGAACGGTTACTTACCCCAGAATGTAGATCTGAAGGTAAACAACAACATCAAGCCATGCGTGATCAATGAGCTCCGGTCCGGGCATTTTGAGAGCCTCCGGCATCCAACTCAGGAATCACATGTACGTTTTGTAGTCCAAATTCACAAATCTACCCACAATCGATCTTAAGTACTTGGGGCTTTGCCTTGACCCCTTTAGATACCATTTGGGAAAGTAAACTCTATCGTTCATGGGATGCAACCTCAGAAACGCAAACGCTATAAGAAACACAAAGGTAATCAGAAGATTTATGACTCCCCCCACTGCAATATCTCCAAGACTCGCCATCTCCCCTTTCCTCTTCTTCCTTCAAATTCTCTCTTTCCCAATAAATTCACCCCAACTCAACCCCACTCTGCTTTGATGTTACGAGGTGAATTCAGATTAATGTCACCTATCTGTGCATTATGCATTCTGGGTGAGGATTTTTTGGGGTTTCCCAGTTCAATGAACATAATCGAATCAGAACTGTGTAAAAATGAAGAACAGGCAGAGAGGAAATGACTGGCAATGGCAGATAGACGACAACCCCATACACAGTCGTAATGATAATCCAAACTACTCTAAAATTAAAGAAAACATTTACGACGCGGAAGATTAATGAATATAGTGTGAAAGTAGCGACAGGATAGAGACTAGAATCCACAGGTTAAAATTATGATCATGTAATCTTACATTTGTCGCTGTCACGGCAACCCCACCCATCCTTGAAGGAAAGAGTTTTTAAACCGGCTGGTCAGAGGCCCAGGAGGATGGGTTGATAATGGATTATACTACTTTTTCCATTGCGTGTTATGATACAGTACAATTGGCCCTTCCCTCTGCTCTGCAGAGTGAAATTGTCAAATCTATTAGTTGTGTAATCAATTTTATACATTGAATGACGTGAAGACTGCAATAACACATCAAACATATCAACCAATCAAATTTTGGGAAATATATTATTTTATTTAAAATATATATATATTGATTTATTATGTTACACATTTGATATAAAACAAAATCTAAAGTCAAACCTAAAATAATAGGAGTCAGGCAACTCAGCCGGCTATAGTCCCAAGCCTTTGGCGGGGACTAATAAATAATAGAGTCAAAGGGCAACTCATCACTATAGTCCAAGCCTTTGGTAGGGACTAATAACCTAAAAACTCAAAAACCATCCATACTAACTAGAAACAACACCAATCTTTGCTTCAGTATTATAACCAGGAAACAACTTTAGCAACCTACAAGACTAAAACCAGAGCATCAACCTATGGAAGAATTAAAAATATAGCTATTCAATGTTCATCTCATGTCGAGATACCTTAAACTTGTGATAAGCTAAAGGGCTAGATCTCATGCACTTGCAGGGATAGGAAGGGGGAAAGTTATTTTCATGTAATCAATGGCTTAGCATGTTAAAGGACGACAATTGCTTCCCTTTTCATAATATACATATCATGCTTTTCAATAGACAAATTATCAACTAGACTAAGTTATATGAATGTGTCACAAATATAAAATTTTCGGTTAAAAGTACCTCTCAAAAAACCTTACAACTTAACTATGGCACCTAGTTGCATTTTTCTCTCTGTTATTAATAAGGATGTGCTAAATGTAATTTACATTTTACATTCTTATTTTCTTCATTTCATCGTTGCCTTGAGTATTCTTAGTTTTCTCTTTCATAATTCTTGTACAACAACTTAGCACACTACAACCTAAAATTTCAGTATAATCATGTATCTTATTTCCCCCACAAAAATATAGTCAATGGCCTATCCTATTCGGTGACAACTCGATCTTTATATGGAATGAGAAGTCAAGCACTCTTACGCTGTGCTGAGAATATCAGGATGCAGATTTTACTCCCTTGCAAATACAAATGGAACAATTCCTTGAGGAAGCGTAGCCTGCACCAAAAGAAAAGGTTGAAAAACAGAACTGTTGTTAGTGAAACTTTCAGCTATCAAACAAAATAAGGTTAGTTTTAGCCACTCACAAGAGATGCTATCACGATGGTCAACAATGAAACTAATCATAATTTCATTCTGACATGCAATCACATTCTTAAGACCTACGATGTAACCATTGTCACACAACAACTCATGCTTTTGGGTCTTTCATTTCGAAGCTCTGGCTGACATGTCTCTATCTTGGTGCCTACAGTTTAAAGACACTAGTAGTGAATGTAAGCATTGTTCTGGCGCAGTTCTTAACTGGCTTGGTAAGGAATATGGTGTATATGCACATAAACCTTCTCCAACAGGAAACGCATATATGTTGTGTGCTACTGGAGCTTTCTTCATCTCTAAAGAATGGTCAAAAACTGCATAGGAACAAGTAGATATACTCAATGTTCCAAACAGGAAAAATAAACACACTACCCACAACACATGGAACACAACTGTAGTCACAACTACCTGTTATATTTCGTTGTGACAATTGGGAATCCATGGTCAGATTTGTATAACAAGGGCTCAGTTCTTAGTGGAGTAGAAGGATGAAGGTTCCTCGGTGGGATCCTCTACTAGGATAAATTGGAGGGTCTTTCTTTTTCACCTCACTATTGGGTTTCATAAGCCTACAAGGCATGTCCTTGATACAAGAAGTATCCTTGGTTGAAGGCCTACAAGTTGGATTATTCGCATAGACAAGCTCAGCAAACACTAGATCATTTCTAGTTACAATTTATTGTTGGAGAGATTTCTTTTACAGATTATGAAATCTATTTAAATATCACGTAGATGTTCGATTTGCCTATCTTGTATTCAATTTTTTTCTCTAAACTAGATGTTAGCAAATGCACATCGAGAAAAACTCTCAACAAAATTCTTTTGACATAAGTTTCAACACATAGAAGTGAGCAAAGAGAAAGAAAACAGATCAAAGACAAAAGACCTCACCTGCACAATTACACTATGCAAAATGTAGACTTGAAGATCAGTTGAAATTGAAGTAGCTTCCATAACTGTCTGTCCAGTAAAAAGAACGAAGAATCATTCCAAAGATTGCATTTGATTTCCCACATGCTATAAGCCTAGGTTGAAGAGCCATGAATAAACCTGCCATCCAAAAGATTATGTGATTCATTTGCAGTAAGCTTTGCATGTCTTGATCAAGAGAAACTGAGAAGATGCAGAATTCCCAGAAGCTACAAACACAGTTCCACTCCTAATGTTATTTCTATAGTCCTTATAGCCATTTGCCAATGCCTACAATATCTTATGGAATTGGGTTTAAATCAATGGTCAGTCTCTATTTATGCAAGATAAAATAGCTAGAGGTTATAAACTAAACATTGTTTAGTGAAAGATGAGATGGTAATGGAACCTTGTAACAAGTTTACCTATTGTTGTTGACTACAGGGGGATACAATGATACCTCGATTGCCTATTATGACAAGAATAACTATAAGAATGATACATATGCGTGAAATGCTCTAAAATATTTTGTACCGTATTATTTTTTCAATAAAATACCTGTAATTTGTAGTCTTGGCAATTCTTAAATTTTTCAGAGAGCAATTTTTTTGGGAGGAAAATGTTAAGAACATATCACATGATTTCTAGCCAATAAATGTATTCTTGGTTCAGGGTTTCCAATGATAGACAAAAGTTTATCTATTAGATTAAAAAAACATGAGAGAGAGATTAGGCTGTGGTCTAAAAGTAACTGACCTAGACTAAGCATAGCCATCCCAAGGCCTGCATCTGATAAAATCGTTATAGAACCTTCAAGAATCCGAGGCATGTCAAAATCCCACCTGCATATCCAGATTAATGTCAGAAAATTTATGATTGGAATTAAGAAAATATGATTAAGAACTAGGAATGCTTGTAGGTAGGGACTTCGATGCTCAATAGGGACCCTCATCTAATATTTTGAGTAAAAACTTGTAAGGCAATGTTGGCTCACATGTATCAAATCTTGAAATCTAACAGTAAACTTCATTCTCTCTTTTATCCGGTCATTGTTGGGAAATCGATATCCACTTTGCAGTTTATGTCTCTATAATGTAACTAACAAACAATTTTTTTCAGCATACACGTGGGAATGATGGGTACTTTGGAATGGAACGAATGCATTACATTTTAGGCACAGAGATTCTTTAAGTGTTCTAAGACAAAAAATAGCCTTTTTAATGCATGTATTATGCCTGCTATCGAGTAATAAGTGTTTTAAGGGATAATTTGGCCTTGAAATGCAACATATTCTCAATTATTCTATCATTTTTTCAATAAATCAAAAGAAAATCAGATTGCTGAAAAGTCATTTCTCGTGCAATAGCGTTATGTTTTTTTTGTTTGTCTATTTGTTTAGAAAAATAGAAGCAGGGTATGCTAAATAAATACACAAAAGAACAACAAAGCTGTTTCACCAACCCTACACTAGAAGAAGAAAAGATTAAGTAGAAATCTTTCTGCAGGAAATCATGCCTGTAAGAAGTTAGAGCCCAGCTAATTCCAATGACACTTACATAGGTGTTCATAATTCACACAAGTTTATGCTATACAATATGTTGAATTAGGTTGATCATAACTTAGCTGGCGGGTGGTGATTCATTTTCGTTCTCAGCAGCTTATTGATGTATGGTTATGTGGAAACAGCAGAGTAGAGCTTGAGAGGTGAACTTAAGAGAGCCTTGGACCGTCTTTTATCCCTGATCTTGAATTTTCCATCCCTTAATACCTTTGTTTTCGGCTGAGTCCTCTTCACAGGGGTCTTCCTGTTGTGGTGGTTGGAGTATCATGCCTTCAAAACAACGCGAGATTAACATGGAGAAAAACTTGTCAGAGTGACAACTCTAATCTAGAAGTAAACTTCATACAATTGACCCTGGATCTCGACAAGCATTTAGAGAGAAAAGTTTGTTCGTCCTTAATATTATATATGGAATCTGGATGCCCTTCTGACCAACAAGAGGTTAAACTTCTTATGTTTGAAGAGTTATAGTTTTTCTCGTAGATCTCTCATGATCGATGGAAATAATTATTATGGACATTGAAGTTTGTGAATTCCATCTCTCAAAAGGTATTCTCATAAGCTACACTTGAACATAGTTATGGGAAACTTATTCAGTCGAGAAGAATTCCTATTGAGAAGTTGTCCAATCTAACAAAATCCTTGGGTACTCAGACTGTCAACTGACAGTAATTTATTTTCCAAGAAAGAATAATTATATTTAGTGTAGTTTTAGGCATGTTATTCACTGTAAATCTTTCTCCTAGAAGCATCAGATTTATGTTTTCAGATAATGGTCTCCATCTTCCAGTATTCTCAACAACTGATTTTATGGGCAGTACATAACAACCACATTTTCTAACTAGTATCCAAAAAGATTTCCCCATATGAACAAGCTATGACATGTTTCCTTCACATGCATTCCATAATCAACTTTGAAACAAGCTTCTCAATTATCACCCATAATTTTCCCAATTGCTAATCACAGAACTTTCCCAGCAATATCAGAAAACATGTTGGATAGGTTATGCATTTCAACATAGAAAAAATTCAAACCTGCCTCTACAGATGCAATTGTGAAATAGATATTTTCTATCAGAAGTTACAATTTGAATACAGTTACAAAAACTTTTGAGTTTGTCTTGGGTTTAAAACAAAATTTAACCATGTTTCCGACAGCTAAACAACCCTAAAATTGCATAGAGAGATCCTCACTTGGCCTCTCAGGATAAAGTGGCATAAGGTACCTCGAGTTCCAGTTTGATCATTGGGAGAGTGGTATCCCCTCTTTCTTCTCACGATATTATCAAACTCTCGATCTTGAGCATCTCCCAATACTAAAATGCAGCTTCCACCAACAATTGAAAACCTCAACCCGGACCACCCGAGGAGAACCGTTAGAACTCCAAACAAACATATGAAACTCCTTGGCATCATCATCAATCTTAGGAGAGCTTATGGAATCCGGAATTTTCTTGATCAACTGCGCATCATTGGGTGAAAAACTCGCTCCCAAATGATTTCCGTTACACAAACTCCTATAGCCAAAATTGATGAGACCACCACCATGTAGTTGTCATTGTTCTCTGCTACTCCCATGTACCGAATCCCCCCTGTATACCATTCTCCAAGGGCTCTGAAGTATTGATGTAGCTCTTGTATCCATCACAGAATCCTCCATTATAGTTTGAATTAGAGTTTGTAGTCCTAATCCCAGAATTAATGTCTCTGTAATGATCTTCGATGCAGTTTGATGTTTTGGGTGTGTGGCCTTGGGAAGAATGAAGAGAATTGAAATCACAGACATGTGGGCTGTTGTTGTTGTTGTTTCCATTGTTTGTATTTGATCGCAGAGGGCTCATTGCTCTACTTGACATCATAGAAACATAATCTTCCCTATTGAAGATGGAGTCCCTCGGAGTCAAATTCCGGGAGGATTGAAGAGAATATACATCTGTATTATTATTGTTAGCATGCCTTCCAAGAGGGAAGGATTTGATAGAATTCAAAGACTGAAATCTCTGGGAAGGAGGATCAGAATTCCCTTGTGAGGAAGATGATTTCCTGACTACAACGTGAAGTTTTCCATCTTCACCCATCTCGCCATCAGTCTGCAGAAGCTCTCTTCCATCCGGGACATAACATCTGATCCAACTTTGAAAGAAGCAATGGAATTAACAACCCCAGGGAATTGTTCAGCTATGAGTATCTTGGCACTCCTGTATTCCAAACAAAAACAATGTCGATTCAGAAAGTATCAGGCGTTCTGACAACCGATGTCTAGTAGTTAAATAGCGGTGATTACAATACATTCTACTCAGGAAATGTTTCACTTCAGACCAAGTGTTTTATAGCACATAGGCCAAGATGGATAAATAATTCTATATGGAAATTACTGAAAGTATAATTCTTGACAAGCAGAAATAAATGAATGCAAACAGCTGCACATGTCATGGAATTGATAGAAAAGAAAAACTGAAGTTGTATATGAAAATATTTTGACAAAAAATAACTAATGCTTAAAACGGTCCATAAAGCATCACTAGGAGAACCAGCATCACAACAATGGGATATGCATCTCAGCGAATCTCCCATTGAATACAATGCACATGCCTTACATTTACAAAGGCTTCTTGTCAATTACATTATACGAAACTTTCTTAATTCTTTAAGAGAATCTTCCCAAATTAACTGATAAATATTACATAAGAAACATTCAATTTCCATGAAGATTTAATGGTACTATTCTTAACACTACAGGCAGGGTAAGTGGAAAATTGGAATACGTTTTTTTAAAAAATCCTCGCCCTCACCTTGGCGTTGAAGCTTGCATCAAGAAGAATATTTGATGATTTGAAATCTCGATGAATCACTGCAGGGTTGCAGTGCTCATGCAAGTGTTCTAGACCCCTGTAAAAGATTAGAAAACTTAAAGAAAGAAAACCATGGTAAGAATGAGCTCACAAGGTAATAGAGGACCAAGTGAAAAAATTATTTCAATTGGTAAAATCTAGCAGTAGGGAATCAAATTAACTGAGTTATAATTACCTTGTTGAATCAAGTGCTATCTTTATGCGCAAAAACCATGTAAGTGCAGATCCGTGAGATGGCCCTGACAAGTAATCCAGTACAATTTATTAACAAATCATAGCTATGAAAGGTTGCTTACTGATGGCCTACTAGTTTACCCATGATGAATGGTAGTTTCAAGTTTTTTTTAACAAATAAAAGGCTCAGGCTTCAAAAGAAAGGAAATATTGAACTTGCCCAATGGTTGGAGAAACCTACCATGTAATTGGTCTTCCAAAGAGCCATTCTGCATCAGATCATATACTAAGAACCGTGTATTTTCATGAGTGCAGAACCCAATCAAAGAAACAAGGTTTGGATGTCGGATTTTGCTCATCAACTCCACTTCATTCTGCAACCAATGACCATACTAGAGATGAAATCAGCAAAGCTTCTTCAAACTTATAGGGAGGCAAAAGCACAATGCAATATATTGAAATACATTGCATCCGCAAATCCACATAAAAAAATGATGATACTCAAAGGCGACTTTGGGGCATTCTCGGCTTGTATGCATATCTTCTAAAGTTTGAAGAAGCAACAAGCTTCCAAGATAATGCCTGTAATGTTTTTACTACCTACCTGAAATTCATGCTCAGCCTGTCTGTTACCCTCATCTAGCTTCTTCACAGCAGCAAAGGAATCATCATCAAACATGGCCTTATATACACACCCAAATCCACCCTCTCCAAGAATGTTATTGCTACTGAAGTTATTTGTAGCTGCTTGCAGCTTAGAATATTCAATTGCAGTTGCACATCCCTTCTTCTTGGAAATACGGGAGTTCAAACGATTGAGGAGAGGCATGAGTGGAATACCCTTATAGGCATCTGTGAAAATACAAATTACAGGCAACTTAATGAGTTACCCCTAGATCAAAATAATCACAAAGTAACCAATCCAACTATCAAGTAAATAGAAGTCATTCGTACCCATGGTCTTCTATAATTTGTTACAATCCAAAATTTTGAATCATAAAATTAAGTCTCATGTTTATCATGCTAACCCCATGAAAAATAATATTTTGAGAAAGGAGAAAAACTTATATATTCATGGAAACAATTCCAAGGCACTGGCAGTGATGCATCTTAGTTATTATGTATACACACATCCGAGCTATCCTACCGGGTTCAACGGTGGGGCATCAAATGTCATTGAATCAATCAAACAATATGTTTGTAGGATGCACCACTCGCTTGTGGCTGCCCATGCTGGTATACACATCAAGAGAGGGTTTGGTTTCACATACTGAAAGGGATAAAATATGGCATTGTGTTGATACCAACCTGAGGTATCTGGATCTAAATTCCGCTTGAATGCATGAGGTTGAGATGATGAAGGAGCAGAGTTGTAAGCCTTTCTGTACAACCAAGTACAAACTGAAGAAATCATGATACACCCAACAAAGATTGGCAGTATGATAATTGCCAAGAGCAGTCCTTTGTTGATGTGATGAGATTCTTTGTCTATCCGCATTCGAGAACCTATGTCTGGAAACACAACCCATTTGCAATTAACAAAATAACAAAGCATAATGTTTTTCATAACTTGTGGAAAAATGCAAACAAGCAATTCAAATTGAGAGATTTCAATTTCTGAAGAAGTCTTACACAGGTTCTATTTTTGGGTATAAATATACTCCTCAAATTTTAATGAAAAGGATGGCTATGAAGCTCTTACCGGTTAAATTTTGAGATTTGGTTGGTGCATTTGCTCTTGCTAGGGGATCATCAAGTAGGAAAGCCAATGACAGTGCAGAATGTAAAGAAAATGGTGCAGAGGTAAGCACCAGTAAAGAACGTCCCTTGGCATTCTCAAGTTTGTAAAAAAGAGACTTAGGATCAAAATATACAGTAAAACTAGATTCCCCATCTTGAAAATGAGTTCTAATTGAAAAGGCAGCCAGACTGTAGCAGAAAGCTCAGAAGATATTCAAAAAGGCAGATATCTGCATTTTCTCTCTAGGAAGGTTTAAACTCAAAATGTATAGCACTGCCCTCAAATTTGTAAATTGGTAACATGAATACACGGAGATGGATCAAATCCCATTTACAATGTGTTTCTTTGAACAGCTCAAGCGAGAATGTAAACATATCTGAACAGAGAGTTGATCTTCACTGATCACAACGAGATATGCAGTACCAAATACCTGGCAATCCTGCACAACTAAAGTCCATGCCTCCAAGTGGGTCTGCGCTTCAAAACATGATGAAACTAGTTACTTTCTGAACGTACCCATTGCAAAACACATGATGCAACCCCCCCTCACGAAGTTGTAGTGAACCTCATCGACACTAAAAGACACAATAAAGATGGAAAAGAAAATTAAAGATGTAAAGCGATAGAAGGAGTTAGTTGAAGAGTTGTACATAGAAACTGCTCCTTCAAAGTTTATCCGTGAACCCACACATCTCACGCATTACAAAATACTCACAGTGCACAGAAACAGCACAATACAACTCAACAAATGGTCCCATAGCCACGGACCTGCATTTCCCACCACTGTCAAAATACAAAATCATATCACAGATCACGTAGTTTTCACCTCCAAGTCACTAGAAATTGAATCCCACATTCATCAGGTTTCGAATAGATCGCCTATGATGGCAGGCACTCTATAAAATCAGCTTTGCCCATGAATATTTCATGCAGCAGAGAGGAGGGATCTCGCTTCAAGGTTGTGATCCAAAATCTTCGTTCACGGAGGTTAAAATGTCACAGGTATTCACCCACCGCATTACTGCTTCTTTTAGTTTTCTTGAGGGCTAAACATGGCGGTATACCAAACACCAGTATCAGTCATTTTGGAGCTCGAACCCATAACTCAGATTCGTATCAGTGATTTTTAGATACGAGGTTAAGGGTGTTAGTTAAAACACTATTTTAAATATTATTTAATGCATGGGAAAACGTGAAGGCAACAATAACACTAAACTTTATAAACCAATCAAATTGTAACAAATATATATATATATATATATTTATTTCTAAAATATATTAATACAAACTTCCTAAAGTTAAACATTATAATTTCTAAAAAGAATTTAAAAGTCAAGCCTAAGAAGCTAATAGCAAGAGTCAATGTAAGACTCATGGCTAGTAGTCCACGGTGCTATGTGTTGTAGTATATAATGGTTTACACATAGTATGTGTTATATAATATAACACATATTATGTATTATATTATAATATATATTTTATGAGTATGTGTTATAGTATATAACTTACATACTATGTGTTATAGTATTATATTATAATATATAGCTTACATAGTATGTGTTATATTATATAACACATACTATGTGTTATAGTATATAACACATACTAGGTGTTATAATATAACTTATGAGTATGTGTTACTCTTGGGGCTACATGGTAGCAAATATCTACCAAAGTTTGAATGCATGAAAACAATGCAAGAGAATAATTCATAGTAAAGAAATTAAAATTTTTTAAAAATAGTATAGATAATATATATTGCTAATGGTATCTACAATTAAAAATGTTTTAAAAATAGTATAGATAATATATTGCTAATGGTATCTACAATTATATTCACATAGTAAGATATGAATATAAAATGAAAATGTTATTTAAATAAATTTGTAGTAAAAATATGAAATTTGTAGATTATTCAAACTTCAAATTTAATTTTATTTTGATTTAAAATGAAGTTATAAATATTTATTTTGTCAATAGTAAGCTTTTTTTAATGAAACATTAAAAGTTTTTTCCACTCAAGTGCATGGATTGCAGGATGCAGTTATGTAACTTGCTAAGCCTATGTGTAACTTACTATGTGTTTTTTAATAAAACATGAAACATTAATTTTTTTTATTACTCTCGAGAGAGTGCAATAAATGTGCAATAAGACCTCAATTTTTTTTTGCCAATAACATAACAAATAAATAAATATAAGTATTTAAAAAAATAATAAAATTTAATATTTAATCCAAAACTATAGAAAAACTCAACACATTTTTAGTAAACAAAAGAAAATAAATAATATTTTTTTATTATTTAGAAATTAATATAAATTAATTTATTACAATTAAGCTTCCTCAAAGGAAGTGAATATTACACTCCATGTTCCTTTG
>SNQJ01S0235881.1:0-11887 GCA_010110895.2 Picea sitchensis
CGACCATTCACCAATACTTTTGTAGTGGTGTATCTAGATGACATTCTCATTTACAACAAGACTTGGGCCAAACACTTGCAGCATATTTAGCAGGTTCTGTACACCTTGTGGCAGCACAAGCTATACGCCAACTTGGAAAAATGCTCCTTTGGCATGGACAGGGTCCATTACCTGGGCTACATCGTTGATCAGCATGGCGTACATGTGGATCCATCCAAGATCCAATTCATTTGTGACTGGCCAGCCCCAACCACACTCACTGAGCTTCAAAGCTTTTTGGGCCTTGCCAATTTCTACCATAGGTTCGTGTTGGGATTCTCCCATATTTCATGGGACCTTAGCCAAATAACCAGGGGTGGTGGCAAGGATAAATTTGCGTGGGGCCAGTCCCAACAATAAACATTCGATGATTTGAAGTAGCACTTGTGCTCAGCCCCAGTACTTTCACTACCATACCTGCAACAGCCTTTTGAGATCGAGACAGATGCTTCAAACTATGTTGTGGGCGTCGTTCTCACTCGGCATGGCCACCCTGTGGCCTATCATAGTGAGACACTCTCATATGATGTCTGTAAGTACCCTACTTACGACAAAGAAATGTACTCCATTGTGCAAGCCTGCATCTAGTGGAGACATTACATTCTTGGGAAGAACACAATCATCCACACTGATCAAAAATATGCGGTTCATGGACATAAGGAAAAATTGTAGAATGACCGCCATCAAAATTGGTCCACATACTTTTAGCAATTCCACCTCAACATCAGAGTATAAAATAGGAAGCACCAATCCGTTGTTGGTGCCTTAGCAAACCCGCCGGTTGTGACGCTCACCATGGTGCTAGACTCTTGGCCATGAGACCTGGATGGCCCCAACTCTATGAAGACGGACGAACTTAGCCACCACCTACCAAATGTTGGAGTTGCAAACCACGGTTAATGGGTAATTTCCATCTTTGGGATGGGTTGTTGTGTCATCACTGGCCATGTCACATTTCCATCAAGTGAGCGAGCAAAGATAATATGGGAATCCCACTATAGTCGGGTGGCGGGGACACTTCAGCGTCGAAAGATAGTGGCGATGCTACAAAATCATTTCTGGTTGAAACTTTGGCGAGGAGCTCAACAAATATAGCGAGGTCCTCGCATATCACATTGCTATTTCCAAACCGACCACTAAGAAGCGGGGCATGTACACCCATCTTCCTACTCTCGACGGGCCACAGGAATCCAGCTCAATGGACTACATGGCGGGCATCCCATCCACCAAAGCGGGGAAATGCCCGTGTTTTTGTGGTTGTTGATAGATTTTCAAAAAATGACAATTACGGTTGCACATAGAAGAACATCCGCAGAAGAGGTCATTACCCAGATATTCTTTGAACGAGTCTTGGTGCATTTTGGAATCCCACAAACCATTGGCTCGGATCAGGACCTCAATTTCGGTACGATGCGAGACCACAGAGGCCTAAGTCTTTGTTGGACACCAAGCTCTCACCAAATCCACGACCTTCCACCCAAAGCGGATAGTAGGCAAGTCATAAATCGGATGATTATGCATATCCTTTGAATGTCTGAGCTACGCATAGCTCAAATGACCACAACCCCTTTGGAGTTGGGGTTGGGATTTAACCATTGGGTCCCATAGATGTTTCCGCTTCCCCTTGCGGTCACCTTGACCGACTCATCTCTGCTCAGCTGAAATTGACCGACCACCCAGTTCATTGGGTAGATCCAACACATTTGTCAGCGGGTTGAGGATATCCTATAGAAGTCGATGACAAGTACAAACAATGCCATGATCAGCATCGGGTGCCACACAAGTTTGGTGGGCGACAAATTTTGGTTGCACTTAGAGAAGAGCCTTGCGGGACCCGCCGAAGCTTCTCCCAACTGCGTTATGGGCCACACCATCACACCAAAAGAACGTGGGGGATAATTCTTAGGAAGCTCAACATTCCTCCTTTCCTTGGCTTGCACCCGGTGTTCAACGTGGATCTCCATCAAAAGCCCCTTATTTCCCCACCATTATTGAACACCTCAAAAGTAGCGGGAACGGCACCAGCGAGGCTCAACCCGTGCATACAATAGGCATCTATTGATCATATTGTGGACACATATCAAGATTCACTCGACAACAAAGTATCTAGATTTATTGGGTTGTCAAAGCGAGAGAGGCTGACTCTCCCGCACCAAGGCAAGTGGCGCACCGGAGGCCAAATTCAACATAAATTTCCTCATATGATGGGGAACTCAACGAAATGGATAACATTGTTTCATAATTATGGAGGATTGATCTAGGTGGATATCGATGGTCCCTTCGCATTTTCCAGCTAGCTCAAAATAGTTTAAGCAATTTTGGTAATTTACTATTTTTAGTCGTTTTCACTTCCGAGGCGTTTGAGGCCCTAAACGATGTTTTTGGGAAAATGAGGAAATATGAAATTTCTTCGATATTTCCCCAAAATGAATCTCCCTGATACCTTTCCAGCGTGATATCATACACCTAAAAAGCGGAGATGGTATCTGAAAATTATGACCCAGGAGTTAATGTGCTTACCCAATCGAGACCCACATGACTTTTGGTACATCTCCTAGGATTAGGTTTGGATGTCTATGGTTTTACATTCCTGTTTATTTTAAAGAGGCCTTCAAAGCCTCATTATAACCATCTTAATTTGATGAAGCCTTGTAGCCGTCACATCTCTTCGGAGATAAGCCACCATCATTCCAAAAAGCTTGTTTTTCATTTGCATTTCTGAGTTTCATCTTATTTCCTTGTTGAATAGAAAACCAATTTCTTGTATCTTTGTTATTTTGTGTTGTTAAGACTTTGTTAATAATTTGTAGTCATTTTGTTGTGCTCATAAAATCACGGATCACTTGTTTGTGTATTTGCCCCTATAAATAATACAATCATTTGGATAAGCATGGTATGAAATGTAATTGACACCCTACATTTTCAACAATCAGAAACAACTTGGGAGGACATTTCTGTTGGGAAAAATGCCTGTTTGATGAGGGTAAAATCCTTGAAGATGGAATTGTCTATTTTGCTTGTTTTATGAAAAAAAAACTATATTTTCACAGGTTTTTCAACTTCCAGTAAACAACAGTATTTTTTATTTAGAATTTAACTACGGTAAAAAACAAAACTTATGAAGAATTTTGTTAGCTTTCCACGCTGACTATTTTTCAATTTTTTTTTATTGAGATTTGATATATCAATTTTCAATGGGTTGTTTAGCAGTATGTTCCTTAAACATAAAATTAATGATAATGAGTTATCCCCCAACAATGTATCTAGTATTAATTTTTTTTTTTTTTTGACAAATAGAATATCTGCAACAATCTACTGAGACTCTATTTTATTATGACTATAATTTTTGAATCTAATGGATGAATACTAGAATTTCTAGAATTTTTAAGTTGACCAAACTGAAAAATTACAGATTTTTAAACACATGTTTTCCCCACCTTGTATCTATCTTAATTTTTGCTTAAAAGTAAAATCTAAAAAACACCATTTTGAAAAGAACATTTTAAGGATCACGAATATAATTTTTTCTAAATTTTTGTGTATTTTCAGAGATACATATATTTCATTTCAATGAATCATAATGTGTATATGAAAATATTATCATTGATTTTTTTTTTAAATTAAATAAAATTAGATAAAAATAATGAAAATGAAAACAAATTATATCCATTGAAAGTAGATTCAATTTGCAAATGCTGGTATCAATTATGAAACTAAACTATGAGTATTTGCGAGGAGTCCACAGCCTCAGTTGAGGGTAAGCTGGGGAATTCCTAGGTTCATAAGCTGATCCCATTATTGGAAGGATCCTAAATTTTTAGCCAAAAATTTGTACAATGAAAGAGTAGTGAGAGAATTCCGTCAATTGGAAACAATGAAAAGACACATCATTTAGATTTCACACAGCACCAAAATCTTATAAATACACTTTGACCAAAATAATTTAACACAATTCACTTGCCCATTTCATGGTTTTGTAAGCGCCACCTAAACAAGTTTCAAATCATCTTTGTGTTTTTGAACAAGGTAGTTGATGTTTTGAATGCAAAAACAACAGTTTATTTTTTTGAAGTTCAAGCTTTTATTGGAATAACAATTTATATATTGAAGGCTAAATGTTGAACAATTTTTCAAGGTGAAGGATTTGTTGAACATTTTTTGAAAATAAACATTGTTGAACATTTTTCAAGGTAAAGGCTTTGTTGAACATTTTTTCAAAGTGAAGGCTTTGTTAAACATTTTTTCAAGGTGAAGCCTTTGCTGAACATAAAATTATTGATATTATTTTTAATAATTTTGTGACAATGAATTTTTTCTAAGACTATTAAAGGAAATGTGTTGATTTTGTTAAAAACTTTTATAGATAAGTATACTCATGGGAAACAAAGTTTGTGCAAGAAATTTGATTCAGCACTCAAGACGACATTCACCATAATGAACAAAGGAAACAAAATTATTGGAGAAATAAATGAGAACATGTAGATATTGAAGAAACAGCGATGATGTAAATATAGATTTTCAAGGAAGAAGAAGTCCAACCCGGTATGCATGCACATATTGTCTATATTAAAATTATAGAATTCAAATTTAAATTATTGTTTAATATAATTGATTGTAATTGAGATTTGATGTTTTTCAAAAACATAAATGAATTTGTATCATATAATGTCGATGAAGTCGTTGAAACCAAAAATGAAGCAAAAGTCGAATCACCTATATGCATGTACATAAATTTAGATAATACAAGATGAACAGTTGTATAGTTTAGTGAATTTATGTTCGGGTTTGTTTTTAATATAAACTTAAATTGAAATATGTGGAATCTATCAACATTGATGATGAAATATTAGAAAATGTTGATCTTGATAAATTGGGAAGAAAAGAAGATTTAAGCATTATATAAGAATGTCGAACTAGAATATGTATAATACTTTTTTCAATGATGAATCAGTAACAATACAAGTTCAATTTTTACTTTGTCTAATAAAGTCAAGAAATTTAAAAGATGTTGAATCATTATTGGGTATTCAAAGTCAACAAAAGATACAAAGGTGAAACATAATGTCTTTGAAATATAACTAGTGTATTAAAACCTTTTGGAAAATCTTGAAAAAAAGATATCAGTGTTGCAAGTAGAGTGATACAAGCAACAATTGTTTCATCTAGCAATATAAAATATTGTTTGACACAACACATAGAAAAAGCGATGGGAACCTCAAGAGAAAAACATTGTACAAACATAGAAAATTTGATTGCAAATAGATGCAAATGATGAACTTGCTTGTTGGACAATGATTTCTAAGAAAAACCCTACAAAGATAGAATTTCATAAAATGTTAAATAATCGTCCCATAATTGTTGGTTGATAGAATCTCGTGGTTCACCACATACAAGAGATGTGTTACGACAAAGAATAACATGAAAATAATAAAGAACATCCAAAACATATATTTTGAATGACACAAATAAAATTGTTCAATAAGTTAAAGAAGAACACGAAGAATTTTTTCCATCAATACATTTGCGCCAACAAAAACCATGGTTTGGTGAACCCATCATTGTTCATGACACTTGTTGTTATCGTTATCATGTGGAATTTGAGTTATATCACGACACTTTTCTTGATTTTGGTAAAGCGTTATGGCCAAGTTCACCTCCTCCTTCCACATTATGTGCTTTTATATGTTAAATTCTATGTGAAGGAGAAGGTGATGAATTATTTAAAAAAAAAAAAAATGTGTTGGTGGAAAGAAATGTGATAAGTGTGGAAATTTAAATTTGTTTCACTCAAAGTATCCTATTGATACGAATGATCAATGATTTTCTAATATAACAGTCAATAGGAAGAGATATGAATATATCAACCTTGAACCGACTCCACATTCTTCAAATGTTATTTCCAAAAGGGTTGATTTGAAAGTAGATAAAATGCATTAGTGATAGATGTTTTGAATAATTTTGAGGAATAAATTTATAAATACACCAAGCATTGACATAGAGATCGATGGAAAGGTACAATTCAAAACAATCCCATGAAGTGTTTCCACTAGGAAAAATTTTGTATGTAGTTGATTTTAGGAGAATTACGCATTCACTGCACAAAAATAAATGTAGAGTGACTATTATCATTAAGTCAAGTCACCATATTTATCCATGTTCTATATAGACATGCTCAATTCTTGATAACATATAACCAATGAAAATCGACGTGTTATTAAAGAATATCAATTTTATATAAGTGATGATAGAACACCACGACACACATTATGTACAACATTGTTTTTGATAAATTTTATGATGATACATGAAAGAGCAGGATCATATTCGTCGACATTGGATATGGTCCGGATGGGTGTCTTGGATCATTTCAAATCTTCCGCGATTATTCTGTGGTTTGTGTTGTCTTCATAATAAATCAAACATTACATTGTTGGAATTTTTGGGGTGGTCATGGAAAATGAGAACCTGTGATCAGGGGCATGTAAAGTGAGCACTTTGAAGGTATCAGCTGAGCCCTCATGCCGATAAATTTGAATCCGCTGAACAAGTTGTTGTTGAATGGTGCAAAATGAAGCTAAGCCATGAAAATAATCCATCAAGGGATGTGCATAGGTGTGTCTATATATACATGTTACATGTACACATGATAATTTTATTCATGTGATCAAATTTATATGATCTTAATCATTTTCTTGAGAAATTTCAAGTTAAAAAGTTATTGTCTTGTACATGTTTTTTTGGTATGTTGGAATCCAAGATGTAAAATAGATCAATCCATATGAAGCCGTTACAATACATGGGACACAAAATACAGTTAAAAAAAAACGCTACCAAAATGTGTTTGCATTTGATAAAGAAATGAGTCTTGTTTTGTTAGGTTTTCATAGAGGGGCATTAGAATCCGCATATATTTGTGAGAACGAAAATGTAGAATATGTTAAAACTTGGAGACATACCGAACTTAATATAAAAGGAGAATGCTGCTTGCAAGCTCGAAGGAGATGGAATCAAATGAAACTATAATTAATGGAGTTGATGGTGATAGAGTTTATGATTTTGTTAGAGAAGGTAATTTTTTATGTTACAATTGTTTGAAAATATATTTGTTACATATTTAAACAACTTGTAGATGTACTTGTAAGTTGGATATATAAAATTTATATATATAGTAGACAGGTTTAATGGCACATGCATGTGCTAATATATACAAACTACTTGTTGGAACAATTGAATTATTTGCGGAGATGTCTTTGTCGTGGTTGCACACATGAATATGCGAAAACATGGAATATTATTTGATGTGATGCCTGGAACAAAGATAGAAGTTATTATAAGATTTTGATGATAGCGGTTTTATATATGAAAGAGGATCCATCGTAATGAAAGACTATTTTTCAAGAAACCCATCAAATCGATAATCATGTCCACTTTCAAGACTATCCCGATTCGGATGTCAATAAAGTTGTCAATATAGTCATTTGGTATATGCGGTATGCATAAAGTTAATAAATGTTCAATCAAGAGAAAAAAACAAAAGTTAGAAAATGGAAAATGTCCAAAGAGAGCGATCATGAATGAATAATTTAAGATGTCATACCATTCTGATTTCTTTAAACAAGTGATGCATACATTCTATAATTTATGAAATGATATGAACAATGGTTAGAATTTACGATAAGTTTGATGCAATTGACTCAATTTTGAACATGTCATTCTACTTACTCACTCGTGAACTTGACTTATTGGAAACCTCCAAACCTAACTTTGTGGGATCAATTCTCAAAATATTTGGCATGGTTTGAAGTTGGAGCTTACACATGTGGAGACTTGGAAGCAATCTTGCCTATTTCTAGCGTGTCATCTATGTGCCTCCAAATTCTCACCTTCTTCCATGAGTATAATCATAACCTCGATTAATATTAAACTTTTAACTATGATGATATATACACATCCATCAACTATAGTTTTTAATTATGAAGACCCGTTGACATCCAAAGTCTCTTCATGCATGCACCACCCTCTCGTATCTTTTCTCTCTCCTTCACCCTTGAATTCCCTCTCTCCAAGTAGTGTATCTAGATCATTTCATTCAAACTCTATCTCTTCTTAGGCCTCCTCCATTCGATCATTATGTTTCTTTCCTCCTCTCCTCTTCCTCATGGTAGTCCCACTTGATCCTTATGTTCATATTGTTCTCTCTCTTTCCAGGGTACATCTATCATCTATCCCCTTTTCTTCCACATTTAGGGAAATATTCCATCCTCCTTATTTATCTCCTACCCATTCAAAGAATCATGTCATTTTTTTCCTACATTTTTTATCTCTTGTCACTCATTTGAGAGGTAGTTTCTTAATTCATGTAGCCTTGGATAAAACATTTCTCTTCTATGTATAGCTCTTGTTTGTTTTGCACATTGTATCCTTCTCTTTTTGATCAATTATATGTTGATTGCTTAATCCCTTAAGGTGATCGATGTGTGCATTCCCTTTTATCTTTGATTTCATTATTGTTTCCCCCCCTTCCTTGAGGAATGGAAATTCATTTGTTCTTTCCTTTTCTCCTCTCCCTAAGGGAATGGTTGTCACCCCATTGTCCCTCGTTACTCCACTTGGGGAAATCACCCACTTTCCCCTTAATTTTTGGGTTTTATTTTTTAGATTCATATTAATTAGTTTCCATCTATCCAAGCTAGTGTAGGTGTTGCACCAATTCCTCATGTCATGTACAAGTATTCCTAGGTATCTCACCCTTTCCCTCTTTATTTCAGTGCATTTTTAGCTAGTATCAATTAATAGGTAGATTTTACTATAAATTTAGTTTAGTTGTTTTTACTTTCAATAGTTATATCTATGTTTTTGTCATGAATCAATGGCCATATCCTCTTGGTATATGGTCTTTATATAATTTCATAGCTAATTTGTTATTTTATTTTTGTAGCTATACTTACCATGGGTTCATATATTAATTTTCTCAATAGTATATTTGCTCCATCCTCCTATAGTAATTAGACTTGCTTACTTCTCTGTCCAACATTTTTTCCCTATTATTCATTTATGGTTTAATGTATTAAATATTTTCATATCTATTTGGTTGTCATTATTCACCCACATGCATCTCTTGTTTTGAACTAGTTATTTTGATGTTTCCATGAGAGGATATCATTGATGGCCCAAAATGAATAACCTTGTGTTGTGAGATAGTTCCCCCATTATGTTAGGGAAAAAATCATTCCACACTTGTCTATGGGATTTCTCTCCACTTTATGCCATTTATCTTGTATTGTTGTAGAGATTTGTTTTGTATTTTCATTCCTTATTAGCAATTCTAGTTTCTCTACATATACATAGTACCTATGTACTATCATATTTATGGATAACAACTTCTAGCATGGAGGAAATACATATTGACATATGGATTTTATCCTTAGTCCTCATGACACACAAATCCTTCGAGGGCTACAATTTATTTAGTGCTAGCCAAAATTTCATGGGGTGTTCATGGATATTCACCCAAACTAGGTGAGCTAGCTAGGAAACTTTGTCAACTGAAAAATAATGGGATGAATGGGGGGAACCCATCGAGGTATTTTTTAAAAATCCAAGGTCCTCTAACATGATGTCATGTATGTGGGAGAGATCATTGAACTAAATTTAGTGCTAGCCAAAATTTCATGGGGTGTTCATGGATATTCACCCAAACTAGGTGAGCTAGCTAGGAAACTTTGTCAACTGAAAAATAATGGGATGAATGGGGGGAACCCATCGAGGTATTTTTTAAAAATCCAAGGTCCTATAACATGATTTCATGTATGTGGGAGAGATCATTGAACTAAAACATGAAGAACCCATTTATTAGGCTTCAAAATGATTGTTTTTCCATCCATGTAGCTCCCACACCTCTCAAATCTAATTTTAAATGACTACCCTCACAAACACTCTCCTAACAATGCAACCCATAATAGAGCTCACTCTAAAAATTTGCTTAGACTATCACAATAAAAATTAGAAAAATTAATATCAAGACGATAGTCATTATCTTGTACTACAACTTTCTAACAAATTTTTAAAAAACCTTTAATATCATAAATTTTGACAACTACTCGAATGTTTCTTAAACTGAAACATCTTACAAATCTAAAGAATTAAGCCTAAATTAAATAAAGAACATATAAGACACATTGAAAAGCAATGAATTATTTCTACTCCTATTTCTCTAGTAAAATTGTTGAATCATCTCATAATTATACCTCCATTTCATTATCTTTATGATTAAGTGAAAGATGAATCATGCATTGCTTACAAAAGAGTTGAATAATGTAACACCATGTTTCCCCTAGTCTGTAAAAATAACTATATTGGCCAAGAACTATGGCAAACTCTAAGATGTGAATGTCTGATTTGACGGACCCTGTATAAAAGGGTCGATGAATGTAAATGATGTGTGTATATATATATATATTGCATGACTGTTGAGAGGAGGATGTGCTGAAAAAGAGACCACGATGGCTGATGAAAGGTGGTGGAAGGCATCTGGAATGGTGTTGTTAACTTCCACCGAACCAATATTGTGTTAGTCTTTACTGGATCAAAGACCAAAGCTGCTCTCTGGCCCTGGAATGAATTACTCATCGGGATGGTAGGTGGGGAGGCTCCTCATGAGTTAATGAGGGGATGGGGGTGAATCGCCCATCCGTAGAAGCCCTCAGACCTGACCACTGCGGGGGAATTCGCGCCAAACGCAATGTTGCAGGACAAAGCAAGAAAGGAAGTGTGTGGAAGGGGATGCGATAAGAATCACAGAAGGAGAACCAGAGGAACTCCCGAAAATAAAGTGAGTCTTGAGCAGAGGAGAAGGAGAGTAACCTTCGTCCTTGACTTCTGACGAGTGGAAAGTAGGAGACTGAGTCTCAAAGCCTCGTGGTCTAGCTCGGGGGTGGCTAGTGGTAAATCCGTTGGGATTCATTGAGCCTACATTTGGGTGGAAACGAGCACCCCTCTCAGTGGTCGTGCCACACTTGGTGTTCTTTCTGATAAGTGTTTACATCTTGTATCTTGAATTGAATAAAATGGATGCATGCTCATGTTTGTACACTTATAAATGATTGATTTATGTATAGAAGTGTTTGCCTGGTGTTTCGATCAACAACAATGAATGTGTGATTATACTTGTATAAATATAATCAATTTACGTATAGAACGAATAAGTTCAGATTTGGAACTCGTTCCCTAGAGAGATGTCCCATGTACTTGACCCATGCCATTCCCTGGGTTGTCTTCCCGAAGGCACCTCCTTCCAGGAAGCTCCATCATATTCCAGAGCTGGAGTGAGTTCCTTGAAAGGACTATCATTTTTAAATAAATACTTAAGCTTACCTCACCCCTGTCATAGAGTTCATAGCTCGATAATTTAAGAAGGCCTTTCAGTCAGGTCACCAAGCCTGGTGATAATCACCCAAGAATTTGTTGAAGGATTTTATGGCCTAAGTTTGGAAACCTTGCACCAGAAAGAATGGTTCCCTTAGAGTTTGGTGTTTCAGCGTTTCGGCACCCAGGATACCCAAGGGCAAGTTTTCTTGTCTTCGCATATCGCGAAATCCCGACTTGCGAAACCCCGAAATGGTATAGCGTGGTTAGAGTTTGGTGTTTCGGCGTTTCGACACCCGGGATACCCAAGGGCAAGTTTTCTTGTCTTCATATGTCATGAAATCCTGACTTGTGAAACCCCAAAATGGTATAGCGTGGTTAGAGTTTGGTGTTTCGGTGTTTCGGCACCCAGGATACCCAAGGGAAAGTTTCCTTGTCTTTGCATGTCACGAAATCCCGACTTGCGAAACCCTGAAATGGTATA
>SNQJ01S0235882.1:0-13863 GCA_010110895.2 Picea sitchensis
TGGGGAGGTGTGATCAGGGGATCAAATTTTGCTCAAAAATTCAAAGTGCTCGGAATCGCTTCAAACCAGATGAGAGCGTAGGCCTCATCGTTGCGAACCCAACGAAACTCATTTTGTCTGAAATGGACATCGGGAGCGATAGATATTGCAATCTGTTTGGAAAGTCAAACAGGGAAAAAAAAGGGGACGCTGACTGTACAGTCCGTACAGGTTGACGTGGCAGGGTTGTACGACCGTACGATGATGTGGAAGATTCTGATTGGTAGGCATGGTTGAATCGGAATGCGACACGTGGCATTTTGTTGGTCAATGGTAAGGTGCCATGTGGCCCAGTCATGGGCTGCCACGTGGCACCCCTTTATTGGCTTTTGGTTTGTTATGTAAAATTATTGGAGTCCGTGGGGTTCGACCCCCGGACCTCCCCTCCACATAGTGCCTTCGCAAAGACCGTTCGACCGACGGACCACCAGTTATGACTTAATATATATATGAGTTCAAATATATTTAAATTCAAAGTATGTGACCATTGGCGGGGGGTCGGGTCGGGGCTTAGCCCCGGCTCATGGTCGTTTGTTTTTATATATGACCATACCTTTATCAAATGGTGCACGGGGGTTTTTTAATAGACCGTGGTTTTTGCTATATTACATATGCCCATAGCCTTTGTACTATGGGGGGGCACGTTTTAAAATTGTGGTTTCAAACGGTTGGAGAACGGTTAAGTTTTAAAGCCCGAGGTCATATCATGACCCACCATGTGCCCAGGTGCTAGGCGGTTAGGGGCTAGTGCGGCCATAACCATCCTACAATTTGCACCGTTGGCACGGTTGCGCCCGGTGCTTGGTTTTTACGCTATATATTGCATGTGTGCCAGGTTCATGTAACAAGGGTGTGTTTTGTAGATGCAGAGACAACAAGCTTGAAGGGGGGACTTCCACGAGGCCTAACTTCTTCATTTTTCGACCGATTGAGGTGCCAAAAAAGCCCAGCTAGGGGTTTTTGGATGCTCTGAAGCCATTGGAGTAGTCGGTTGGTCAGTTTGAGCATTGTAAGGTATTTTTTTGAGCACTTTGAGCAATTAATAATAATGATCCATTGGAAGCTGGACCAGGAGATGTAGCCCAAGAGAGGGGTGAACTCCTTTATCAATTGTTGTGTGTTATGTGTTTATGTTCATTGATTATGCTGTTGTCTATGTGTATTTTGCATGAGTAATCCTTTAATTTGTGTGTTGCAAAGCTGATCCATTTTCTTTTAACACATAACATTTACTTGCAATAATTTCAAGATTTTCAAGTCTTCTTCATTTTTAGATCATTAGGGGTTGTAGCCTCCTTCTGGTTGTAGCCATAGATTTGGGGAGTTGGAGCTTCCCTCGGGTTGTATCCTGAGAAACTAGGGGGTTGGAGCCTCCTTCTAGTTGCAGCTGGAAAACAAAGGATGTTGGTGCTTCCAATGAATGTAATTCTTCAAGACATATAAGAAAAAACATTATGTGGTTTTCTCCCGATTTGGGTTTCCACGTAAAACACTGGTGTAATGTGTATGTGTGTGATTGTTTATTTATTACTGATCATTATTGGATAATAACTCTACATTGATATAACATTTGAAGAAAAAGGATTATAATTACGTTATTACTGATTCACCCCCCCCTCTTAGCAATCCAACAACAGGCATCAGAAAGGTATTGGACAATAGAATATAATTATTCACCCAAAAAAATGATTTTGGAAATCAATTTTTTAGGAAATCGGAAGAAGTAATTCTGATATATTATCGAACCAAAATGGTTCATATTTTTCATGAACTTGTTGAAACAGTTAGCCTGACAAAATTTTGTTGGTTGCACATTTTGCAGAGCTAAAAACAACTAGATCAGATAAGGATCAGCACAGAGTGCATGAGGAATGGAATATGCACAGGGGTCTTACATCCAGGAAGATGAGATCAGAGGGATGGATTTCCATATGGGCATTGAAGTAACAAAATCCAATGGACATGGAGAAGGAAGGGACGAAAACATGAATATGGTAGAGACCATTAAAATTTTTCATAAGGATGTCCAAAGCCATAAAGAAGATAATGAAAGGCTTATGAGAGCCAAGGAGCAGCAGGAGTAATTCAACATGAAGTTAATGAATAGCTTGAACCAAATAGAAAATAAATTGGATAAGGAGAGTGGCTAAAGCAAATCAGGAAGTCACAGGTCTCATGATGAGAAAATGAGAACAATAAGTGTTTTCAGACATCATCATCACTCCTCGAGGCATTCCAATAAAAGAGCACAAAACAAATCAAGTCCATCCCCTCTTAGGAAGCATAAGAGGTCTGAGGTGGATGATCTACAAGGAGAGATGAATAAAATCAAACCTCCTACATTTGATGGTGATAACAAGAAGGATGAATATGCAAAGACTTGGTTGTTGGGCATGAGAAAGTATTTTCAATTGCATAATTATTCTTCTCATGCAGAAGAAATAATTTTCATCTATGAACTCAATGGAAATGCATCCATGTGGTGGGATTATCTTGTGCAGGTGCATCACATTAAAGAGAAAATTTTTACTTGGAGGGAATTAAAGAAGTATTTTGAAAAGAAATACTTGACTAAGAGATACTATGAAAAGAAAATGAAAAAGTTCTTTGAACTCAAGCTTGGGAGTATGACAATAGATGAATATGAAATAAGGTTTTTAGAACTATTGAAGTATGTTTATTTCATCAAGGATGAGATAGTTAAGATTCAAAGGTATTTGAGTGGATTGACATCATTCATCAGTGACAAAATACAATATGATGATCCCAAGACACTAGAGGAGACCATAAGGTGAGATAAATGCCTATATGATCAGCAAAAGGCAAAGCCAACTTTCCAAAAAGCTTGGGAAAACAAGAAGAAATTCAATATGGATCAAAGGAAGAAGGGGACTAAGCCACCATTCTTCAGAAATAATCCTCAGGCACATCCAACTTCAAGAGAACCCATAGTGTTGGAGACAGGGGGTCAAAGGCCAAGGTAGCCACCTATTCAATGTTGGGGTTGTAAAGGAGAACATATGTTTAGAGATTTCCCTCACATAGGTGAAAAAGTGAGGATTGTTAATAATGTATAGCAAGATGAAACAGTGGAGGACATGGATAGAAATGTACCAAGGATCTATGTAGCCCTGGACAACAAACAAGCAGAGTATCAACCACATAGGATTGAGGTGGAAGGTATGATCAACAACAAAACCATTGTTATTTTAATTTATTTAGGAGCTAGTCATAGTTATATAGATCATAAGATGGTGGAAAGTTTTCATATGCCAAGAAGAAAGCATGGAAAATCTTGGTTGGTGCAGCTAGCTACCGAAGCCAAAATAAAAGTTAATGAGATGGTTAAGTCATGTCTTATGGACATGAATGGAATGAACACTAGGGAAGATTTTAACATATTTCCTTTAGGTTCCTATGATTGTCTAATTGGGATGGATTGGTTGGACCAACATCATGCTATCCTAGACTGTCATAACAAGGCATTTACTTGCTTGAATGAGGAATGGAACCTAAGGACAATGTAGAGAATTCCCAAGGCATTAACCATCAGTTAAAGTCCATCACTACAGTTAAAGAAATGTTACAGAAAAGGGTGTCAAATATTTGTAGCACATATGGAAGAGACACCTAAAGATAAAGTGTCAAATATTGAAGATTATGCAGTCCTAAAAGAGTTTGAATATGTGCTTAAGGAAATACCAAGATTGCCCCCCTAAAAGAGAGATTGATTTCTCCATAAATCTAATGCCTAGAGAAACTCCAGTATCCAAGACTCCTTACAGGATGAGTACGCCAGAATTGAAGGAGTTGAAAATGCAACTTGAAGAGATTTTGAAGAAGGGGTATATACGCCCAAATGTGTCTCCTTGGGGTTCCCTAGTTTTATTTGTGAAGAAAAAGGATGGAACATTGAGACTTTGCATTGACTTTAGACAGTTGAACAAGGTAACTGTGAAGAATAAGTATCCATTTCCAAGGATCGATGACCTCTTTGATCAGCTAAAAGATGAAAAAATATTCTCCAAGATTGAACTTAGGTCAGGTTATCATCAAGTAAGAATTAAATAAGAAGACATCAACAAGACTACTTTTAGAACAAGGTGTGGTCATTATGAGTTCACAGTGGTGCCATTTGGGTTATCAAATGTACTAGTTTTCTTCATGTGTTTAATGCATGGTATTTTCATAGAATACTTAGATAAGTTTGTCATTGTATTTTTAGATGACATTCTTATATGTTCTAAGTCAAAGAAAGAGCATGAACAACACTTGAGGATAGTATTACAAGTATTAAGGGAGCATCAGTTGTATTCCAAATTGAGAAAGTGTTCATTTTATTAGAAGAAAATTCATTATTTGGGACATATCATTTCAGAGTATGGGATAAAAGTGGATCCTGAGAAGACAGAATCCATTAGAGGATGGTCAGTGCCAAAGAATGTGACAGAGGTGAGATCATTCATGGGCCTTGCATGCTACTATAGGATATTTATTGAAGGATTCTCAAAGATTGCACACCCAATCACTTCCTTGCAAAATAAGGGTGTGAAGTTTTAATGGACATTGGATTGTGAAAAGAGTTTCCAACACTTGAATAAATTATTAACAAGTGCTCCAATTTTAAGGATTGCATATCCAAATGAAGACTTCATTGTATGAACTGATGCATGTAAAGAAGGATTTGGTGGAGTCCTCAGTCAAAATGGGTTTGTTGTATGTTATGAATCAAGGAAGTTGAAGGAGCATGAAAGGAACTATGCCACTCATGATTTGGATTTGAAAGCCATAGTGCATGCCTTGAGGAAGTGGAGGGACTACCTCATGGGGAAAATGTTTGAACTGAGGATAGACCATAATGGTCTGAAATATTTATTTTATCTAGCAACTGTAAATGCTAGGAAAAGCAGATGGTTATAATTTCTCAATGAATATGACTTTGATATAAATCATATCAAGGGGAAAGAGACCAAAGTGGCTAATGAACCTAGCAGAAGAGTGCATGCGTTCAGCAGAAGAGTGCATGAGTCGCATGCTACAACCATTAGCACGTACCAATCATATTTGGAAGACAAAATTTGGAGGCTACAAAATCAGATTTGCAATACAAGGAATTAGTGGCAAAGTTACAACAAGGTATTTTGTAGTAGAAAATTGAAGACTATAAGCTAGAAAATTATGAAATTCTCATGTACATGGGAAGAATTTATGTACCAAATTCCCAAGAATTGAAAAATCTAATATTGAGAGAAATTCATAATGTACCTTATGTTGGGCACCCAATTTATCAAAAAACTATTATAGTTGTCAAGAGTCAATATTATTGGCCAGGCATGAAGAAAGAAGTTGTTGATTTTAATGCCAAATGTTTGGAGTTTCAAAAGGTAAAGGTTGACCATAGACACCCAGCTAGTTTGCTACAACCATTACCCATTCCTGAGTGGAGATGGGAAGTTGTAACAATGGATTTCATCACCAAACTGCCCAGAACAAACAAGCAACATGATTCTATTATGGTAGTGGTGTATAAGCTTACTAAGGCTACCCATTTTGTTCCAGTAAAGCTCACTCACAAGGCAGCCAACACTATTGATGTTTATATGAGAGAAATTGCTCAATTACATGGTATACCCAAGACAATTGTGTCTGATAGAGATCCAAAATTTACCTCAAATGTTTGGAAGGGATTATTTAAGGGATTTGGAACAAATTTGAATTTTAGTACAACTTATCATCTAGAATCAAATGGAAAAAGAGAGAGGGTGAATCAAGTGATTGAGGATATGTTGAGGATGTATGTGATGGATAAACCATCAGAATGGGAAGACTACCTACACTTAGTAGAGTTTGATTATAACAATGGGTACCAAACATATCTAAAGATGAGCCCATTTGAGGCACTTTATGGAAAAACGTGAAACACAACGATAAGTTGGGATAACCCAACAAATAGAGAAGTGGTTGGGCTAGATCTACTCAGGGAAATCGAGGAGAAAATGTTGAAAAAAAATAAAAAAATTAAAGGCTTCCCAAGATAGGAAGAAAAGCTATGCTGATAAGGGCATAACTCATAGGGAATTTAAAGTGGGGGACCATGTATTCTTGAAAGTGAAGGCCAACAAAAGTTCACTAAAGTTGGGAAACTGTTCCAAGTTGGCATCTAGATATTGTAGACCATTTGAAATCCTAGAAATGATTGGTCTAGTAACTTATATGATTGCATTGCCTGCATCTATGTCTGTTCATAATGTTTTCCATGTATCATTTCACAATAAATATACACTTGATGCTAATCATGTAATTGATTGGAATGTGATTCAGGTGGAGAAAGAAGGTGCTATCCAAGTGCATCTGGTATGCATTCTGGACCGGAAAATAAAACAACTCCTAAATCGAGTCATAGGGCTTGTAAAGGTCCAATGGATATGGTACAGTCCTCAGGACACTACTTGGGAGCATGAGGATGAAATGAAGGAAGAATACCCACATCTTTTTGAATATTTTGGAAATCTTGCTAATATGTGTACATAATGCACTAAGGACAATGCATAAATAAGGGGAAGGGATTGTAATACCCCTAGGCTGAACCCAATTGTAAATGTAATTTAATCAAAATTGTACTTAAGTTGGTGAGATGTTCGATATCATTTTTTGTATGCACCTTTCATGGCATAGTGCATGCATGTACTACGCACTAAAATGATGAAGTGTGCACATTCCAGGATACCACGTGCAACAAACTTAGGTGCACGCGATTTTGAGGCCAGGGAGCCTTTGTGTATATGTTGTCTGGTATAGGCTGGTGATCCAATTATTATAAGCTAGGAGGCTTATGTGTTTATTAGGCCGGAGAGCCTAGATGCTAAGGCCAATGAGCCTATTTTTGTATATGTAATTATGCATATCATTAATATAATACATCGTTGTGTGTAGATTGACCACAATAAAAGAGTATGGGGGACTAAACTCCACTAGTTAGGGAAGGGGGGGGGGATAAAAGTTAAGGAAAATGGATAATCTAGGAAGCTTAAGCCAAAAAGGAATATTATATTAATATTCCTTAAAGCATAAATTTTGGATAATTATTTTATCCTAAGTTCCAAGGATGGAGACAAGTGGACCAAAGTAGCCCCCAACATGACAAGTGTCAAGTTGGGAACATTCATACATATAGTTTGGACTTAGTTCATTTTCCCATTCCTTCCATCATTCAATCATTCATTCCATCATCATTCACTCACTCATTCATTTTTCCTCCATACCATCGTGTACCCGTACTTGTATCCATACCCATACATGTATCTATACTTGGTTAACTGGGGAGTTGGACTAAAGAAGCGGGTTGTCAGACCCATGGGATATTGAAGAGGCAGGTTGTTAGGCCCATGGGATATTGAAGAGGCGGGTTTTCAGGCCCATGGGATATTGAAGAGGTGGGTTGTCAGACCTGTGAGCATTTCTCTCAAAGTGAGAGAATTTTTGGGAATTGATTTCCTGAAGGTGCTAAACTGTAGTTACAGGGCTCTAAGACTTCCTATCTAGCATGTTTCTAAATCCCTAGAAGGGAAGTGGGGAAGCCGAGGGATTGTTGAGAAGAGAAGGGGCACACTTCCTGGGGTAGGACATGCATGTGGGGAATGAGGGACTATAGGTTGTTACTTTGAGTTGGAAGTTGTGACGGAGTCTTTCCTATTGTTTGAGATACATCATCCTAGTTAGGAACCCCTTTACCCAGGTGGAGTTTAGTCCCATCTCGAGGGTGACCCATTGTTGAGACTGATGAGCAGTGTAGTCTAAGGCTGGGAGGTTCGTGGAATGTCTGCACACAGTTGGTGATATTGTTACTAAGATAAGTGTTAATTGTGTGTTAATTTATACGCTGCATTATTATTTATGTGTTTAATTTAATGGGATTTTCTTATGTGTGGTTTATACCTGTCTTTATATTTATGGGTATTGCCTGTCTATGTTGCATGTATATGTTTACTGTTATTTCCATATGAATCTGTGCATTTACAAGATGTATTTGTTTGTTTTAAGTTTTATATATAAAAATTTCCGCAAGAATTTCTATGTGTACTATATGTTTTGATTTGCATACAATTCAAAAAAAAATATGTGGCATACCCTAGTTGGATGTTGGGGATGTTACAATATGGTATCAGAGCATTTTATGGAGTAGCATGGACTGGCCTGGGTGGTCGGGGATGTTACAAAAAATCATTAGGGTGATGACCCATCATATTATAAATATCACACCATACCCCTAATGGATTCAGAGATCATATATTCAAATACTTTTGAAAAGATGAGCATTCATTCTTATGGTTCCCTTTTGTTTTAAATGTGATACAACAGACCTCCTCACACTTTTATTTTCCTTTTGCAATTTCCTGCAACTGAATAGTCAGCGTTGCTAACTGCGACTACACCTAAACCATCACTATGCCATTTTATCCTATTGGGGACACTTCTAAATTCATTGTAATTTCTATGACTTCTGACTATGACATGATATTCAGTTGCATTAAAGGGAAATGTATATGTGACAACAATCCTACAATAAACCACTTGCTGTGTTGTTCATCTGGAATTTTGAATGTCAACCAATCCTTCAGTATCTTAAATCTTTGAATGATCCATGATATTTTCATCAAAGTGACTTATAAAGAATTGTATTAAATAAGCATAAATTAAAGTGCACCATAAAGAAGGAAAAGCTCAATAATGAAGAGACATAAGCATCAAATATGAACGGAAAAACGTGATAACAAAGTTTATCCTTGGTGGACTACGTCTCCAGGTCCTACTCTCAAATGGGTAGGCCTCTTTATTAACTTGGCAAAAGAATTTGGAAAAATACATAAGTATACCTCATTATAGAATTAAGCTACATAATCTTTGCTCAGATTAGAAAGCAGACAACACCATTGAATTTGTGGTGTCGAATTACCCAAAAATGACTGTCTCCACACCTCAATCCAACTCTATCACTCCGAGGCCCTTGAGAAATATCATCTCAATTTATGTGCCTGCAACCTACAATTAATTAACTATACTTTGTCTCGAAAATTGTGCTTGGTTGTATCGTTGAGCACCCTCCTCCCATCCATGGGAAAACTTAGCATTTAAATTAAATGTTGGGTGGACTAAACAACAGAATCTATTGGCCCAACGGTTGGCAGATACTATGTAAGGAATTTGGATAGGGGGAGGTCCCAGGGTCAAGCCCCCAGGCCTCCCCTTTTGCGCTTATAGTAATAACAATATATATGCGGTTTGGAATAGCTGCCAAGTTTGGATTGGTTAGTTTAGATTTGTCGGAATCAAAAGTTTGGCCACCAGATTTGGTGGGACTCCCACTAGATTTCATGGGCCTTTTTTTTATTTTTGAAAATTTGGTTTTGGGCCCTCATTGGGCATTTCCCCACTACCATGTGGCAAGCCATGATTGGGCCATGTGGCATCCAACCATTGGCCCATGCCATCCACTTGCATAGTCACCCTTCCATGTCACCTACCACGTCATCTTGCCACATCAGCCTACCATGCCAGTTGCCACGTCTCGTACGGTCTGCCACGTGGTTGTACAGACTTCCACGTGGAACTTCCTCATTGGTCCACATGTTGACCGAAAAATATCGAAAAAGAGTGACACGTTGCAGCCTCTGGTGTTTCCACGTCACCATGTTGACGTCATGTTGACATCAATATGACACGTGTCACCCTCTACGTGTGCCATGTATACTGTACAGATGTTTATGTCATCCGTACTGATGTTGACTCATCCCCGTTGACTGGGTTAGGTTGACCAAAACTTTGACCATGAATATCTTTTGATCTGTAACTCTGTTTGACGAGTCGTTTATGTCATTGGAAATCTTGTGACAGGCTCTTCGCAATGATGTTAATTTCACTTAGTTTTGAGGACTTTGATTTTTTTCCCTTTCTCTATCTATTGAGGCCATTCTAAGCTTCCTGAGTTGATTCTGTGAATTCTTAGTTTTCCTTAGTCTTCTTTGGATCCTTTTTGGATCATGCCTTCCCACTGAGATATTTTTGGACCACCAAAAGCTTTCATCAATAAAAAAAATAAGCGAGGGAAGAGTTCCCTCACCTTGTCCTTCTAAATCCACTTTTCCTTGCTTGGATGTGTGCCCTTTAAGCCCGCTCAAAGATAATCAACATCACCCTTGCATGAAGTCCTCGTCCTTCTATCCATGATGATATTTTCCTTTAACGCATCCAAGTACTCAGGACCAAACTCATCAACTGAAGGTATTGAAACTTCCTCACCCTGATCCATGATCATGGGAGGTTCAAAGATTTTCAAGTTCTCCACATTTATAACTGAGTAGATTTGCATATAAGGTGGAATATCTACACGAAAAACATTGGTACCACTTTTCTCCAAAATAGTGAAGGGTCCATAACGGATGGGCTTGATTTTCTTGCCTTCAACCTTCAATCTTTCCTTATTGATGTGAAGCCATACCTGGTATCCAACCTGGAACTGATGATCAACCCTGTGTTTGTCATGCCAAGCTTTATACTGTGTGTTATCTCCTAAAATAGCACTGTCATTTTGTCAATTTTTTTTAGGTGGGTTAGATAGTCTACTTTATGAAAATAAACTTGGAACAAGCATTGGATTTGGTCTTCTCAAGAAAAAGAGAGAATCTCAGGTTTCGGTGGTTTAGGCGGGCCTGAAAAGCGCTCATTAACCACCGAAAGCAGAGCTTTTGGTAGTTAACAGGCTAAATTTGGGTCTAGTTTAACCACCGAAAGTGCATATTTTCCAGAAATAACCTGCCTTGGGAAAAATCATTTTTCTCAGTCGTGGAAATTTTGTTTCACACGCTCAAATAGTCGATTGACAACTACACATACTAATATTTCCAATGGTGCTTTTATATCTGAACTTGGAGCTTGGGAAGGTAGTCAAAAGTCCCCCACAATATTTGGTAGCATTTTTAGAAATGTGAAAATTCAAAATACTCAGGTTGGCAAATTTTGTAAATACAGAGGTTTGATAAATGCATGCACAACTGGATTTGTAAGTATTTGACAGGTTTTAATGGAAGGCATCAGATCATGAGGAAGAGCCCCGAACAAAGGGAATTTGTATTGAGCTGTAAGGTTGAAGTTGCCCATCGCCAAGCTGCCAGAATTAAAGTCATCAATCTTTCACTGAGCTGATTTCAGAGCATCAGATATTGAGATCACAGATGTCAAATATTTTTCATAATAGATTTTCTGCTGGATATAAATTTGATCTCCACTGCCACATTTAACTCATTGAATTAGTTGGATGGATATCCTCATCAACATGTCCTTTAGTTGATTGCATACAACCAAGTCGACAAATTGAGTCCACATGTCAAAACCTAAATGCATCAAGTCAAACAAATCAACACCTTGCATATACAGAAATTCATTATCAATTTGATTCTGATTAACTCTTTTATTTTCATGTGACTTTCATAAAACCAAGTTTCAAGATATATGACCGTGATGATTTTCCATTTGAAATCCCTTTGATTTAGGAATCAAATCTTAGTTTGTTTTTATTTCTCATCTCTATCTCACAGAATCTGAGTCATTGCGATTCTCATGCAAATTAATTCGCCACAAATCCGTTTTTCGAAAGTTACAGCTTTCAGTGGTTAACAGGCCTAAATTTTCCCTTCCTTAACCACCGAAAGTAGAGCTTTTGGTGGTTAAAGCACCCAATTTTTTCCAGTGTTAACCACCGAAAGCCTGTCGCCGCCAGATTTGTTGAAAAATGCCCAGATCAAAGTTTTACTGATCAAAATCACTTGAAACCACTTTTAATGGATAGATGTTGAATTATAGAGTCAGATTCAATGTCCATTTTTTATGCATAAAGATAAAAAGAGGTGTTCAAATCAGTTTTGGTACCTATTTTGGTGGCAACAAATTAGGGTTTTGGCACAACTCAGCAAATTCGAATTCTATCTTTTGAAAGAGTCATCAAACAGCCTTGGAAGGCTAGTCTGCACTACATCAGGACTCTACTACCTCTGAAGACTATCATATGTGGGATTGACCTCATCTTGAGGATCTTTCCTTATTTTTTGCAATTTAGTTTTGACTTTCTATCTTTAGCATATCTGATTTATTCTTTTAGGATCTGAAAATTGTATAGTAAAGCTATAAAGCTAAAGATAGAAGATGAACTAAGGGGTTCAATTTTGAATTCTATATTCTACTGTTTTTGTATGAAAGACATTTTCTTTAATATATCAAGCCTACAAGCTTCTTTAATTTGTTATTGTCAGACCCTCCTTCATCTGTGTATATGCATATGAGTTGAATTCGTTCTTTGGTCTCTATTTAATGGTGCTATGGTAACTGTCATCTTACTTTTGACTGTTAAGCAAGAATCATAAGCATCTTCGACTAGTTTGTTGACCCATCATATATATGGTTTATGTATGTTTTGGTTAACCAATTGGTTTTCTTATCCATTTGTTATACAAATCTATCTGATAAATAGCTCTTGAAGGCCTTGTATTGCATGAATATAGTTAGACTATCTTGAAGATACAATCCAGAGATTAAGATATTCATCTTGATCCAAACCCACACCTATTATTGAGAAAATAGTTTCCAAAAGATTAAGTTACCAGGCATCTCTGACTTGCAGCCTAGGAGAGTTTCTTGGAGTGATAACACTGTGCTTGAATTTTCTCTAATTGTTCCTTGACTGCTTGATGTACCGTTTGGATCCTCTGGATGAACTTGCGAGCTCTATATTGATTTGAATCAACATCTCTCCCATACATCAATTCCAAAGGAACCTTAGGTAAATACCCAAAACATGTCTCAAAAGGTGAACACTGAGTGGAGGAATGTAAGGCCTGATTGTAAGCATGTTCTACATAGTGTTAGAAATGAAATTTACACTTTGACTAATAAAGTGCAAGATCAGTACCCATCAATAGGTTTATGAGATCATTCTTAAAATGTTGTGTCAAATGGATAAAACTTAGTTTAGTAATGTCAAGACACAGGAAATTCTAGATGAAATGCATCAACAAAAGGGGTCTTGTTTAACTTAGGTCAGGGTTTTGAGGATTAGTGTGGATAGAAGGAAGACTTAGTAATAAAAATGAAGTGATTCTACCACTAGCATCAATCTTTACTAGTAGACAAAGGAGAGAAAAGATAAAGATACAAGAGCTTCTTAAATCCAAGATAAAAAGCTCTGAGAAAGTTATAACAACATCACAATCAAACATCCATTGCAATACAGCTACAAAATATCATTTGAATCATTTAATGAAAGTAAAAATTCAGAGTGTGAGAGAGATAAGATGGCAAGATGGAAATTTGACTTCCATTAAACAAAATTTCATCAAGTTTGATACATCAAACCATAGTAGGCTATGTTATATTAAAATCACCAAAAGAGTATTTTACATCAACCATTCGAACCCACAAAATGTCTTCTAATGCTTCTTTAATAGCCTATAAAGGGAATGATAGCATACAATGCGATTTCATCCTCTAACATAGGATTATTTCATCTTAAACTAAGGTAAAAACATCTGTACAAACTGGAAATAACAAACTGCTACAAAAAAGGCTAATGTTGGCAGCTATCATGTTAAGAACCAAACATCAATATAGCATAGAAAATCCTCAGAAAGAGTACTCAACACCTTGAAAAAGAGAGAATTTCAGATAATAAGCCTCTTCGAGGGGGCAACCTCCTTTTACCCCACTTAAATGTTCAAGTACAAGATGATTCAAAATGAAAATGTATCCTTGGTATATATAGGAGACTAGGAGGTATAA
>SNQJ01S0235883.1:0-13804 GCA_010110895.2 Picea sitchensis
TAACTTGGACTAACTATCTCCCTTAAACCTTTTTCAATTAGAGGCTTTCCTTCATAGGTATAATCTCTCCATTGGTTTGATTTGTCTCTCTTGTTGAATTGGTTTCCTTGGTGTAGGGATTATTGCTTCCACCCTTAGTGTTTACTCGGATCCTCTTCAACGACACCTTGGTGGAGGTTACCAACACACCATGTATATGGAAAGCACCTCATTGCCAAGGGCACACTTGATCTTCCATATTGGGTAATGTTATTTATGCTATTTGTATGATAGATCTTGTATTGTGGATATTACTTTGTTGGGAGATAGTTCCAAGCGTTTTGTAGGAAGATCTAGCACTTAGGAGTGATGTAGAAAGCACAAAGGAGGTTCAACTCTTGGTGGTTCTGCAATAAGGGATTCTAGTTAGCATCCATCCTTTCACCCTTTTTACTTTTTCTTGGTTTCTCTATTATGAGTAGAACATATAGTTAACTAGGTGTAAAATAAATTTTTATCTCTAGGTCTATATTTTTTTTATACCTACTAAAACCATTAAAGCCTAATTGAAGTACCTTGTAAAATAAATCTCAACCTTGGATTCATTATAACTCATATTTAATCAAGTAATCTACTATCTCCTCCCTCTTTCTTCACTCCCAATCTTGGGTTCTCAGTGACTGCTAACAACTAACTAGTGGCTCTACTCTCTATGTCCTTTCTCTTAGTGGAGGTTGGGCCATTTGCATGTTAGCACAATGTCTTTCTCTAGTTGTTGTAATTATGAACTTTGTTAAGATTTTTTATGGAGAATTGAACTACTTCCTAAAGATAGGGATGATAATGCATTAGGAAGTATCTATGGTAGATTGAATATACTTTATAAATTCATGGTTTCTTATTCAAACTCCATCTATTTGATCTAAAAGGAGTTATATTCCTCTACATATCACCCTCTTGAGATGCAATATTGTGTTTCCATAGAGAGATTAAGGGATTTCCACCATCTCTCTCATAATAACCATGGTTGTCATTTGTGGTTGATGGTGCATGGGTTACATTTGGGGTTTATAACTCTTTTGGGTCATGAAATTTATGTTATGATCATATATAAATCTCTTAAATTTGATAGGAGTAGGTGCAATTCTTTCTTAGGAGATTGAAAGCACACTTGTCACTTCGGGTTTTTTTTTGTCAACATGGAGTATTAGGACCAGCTTTTTTTCATTGATCCTTAATAAGTGATTTTTTGACAACCAACTTGTCATGTAAAATCTCATACCAATCAATATACATGTTATCTCCTCAAATAAATTGATGGATATTTTGGTTTTTTAGGTGATAGATTGTGGTCCAAAAAATTTATTTCTAAATTTCTTTAGGTATGTTAGAGAGTCTATTTTCAGTAAATAAACTTGGAAAGAACTTTTGATTTGGTTTTGTCAAGAAAAAGAAAGAATCTCAGGTTTTGGTGGTTTAGGCGAGCCTGAAAAGTGCTCATTAACCACCAAAAACCTTTGTTCTCGGTAGTTAAGGCGAAAAAGCAAAAACCCAGTTAACTACAGAAAAGATTTCCACGAGAAAAATGAAAAGCCCGTGCTTTTGCATGAGCTAGCTGTCAATTGGCGTAATCATGAATACATAACCGCCGAAAGTCCATGGAGGTGGTAAGGTATGCATGATATTATTGCATCTATCGGAAGATTGATACCCTGTTGTCCCTTTAACTTCATTTGTCATTTCAGAATTAAGGCACGATAGAGACACAAAAACTCATGTGTGATTGCTGACTAATAGAAATGATTAGTCACATAGCCCCTCACTATCTCCAGTCATGAGGAAACAGATCCATTATGAACCAGATCAATCTCTGTTTTGATTCCATTAATTACCAATTTGAATCAGAGAGTCATTGTTACAGTCTTGAGCCCGTGATTTCATCAAGTAAACGCATATTCAGAGACCATAATCCATTTTTTTGTGGTGATTGCTGAGTGGAGTTCAAGTTTAGGAGATTTTTATCAAGACAATTGTCATACCAATCAATCCAAGTTGAGTCATCAGGTAGTTCGAATTCCATACTGTCTCAATTTGATTTTATATCTCACCTAAACTCGAAATTTTCGGCTTGTATTAAGTCAATCTGTTATTTAGATTTGGTTAGTGTTGAGCTATGCAATCAGAACTCTGAGTCACCCTATCTCGTTTGTTTTTCTCCGACTCATACTCCCTATCACCCTAAATCATAGAGTCTTTGTCTCCCTCGCAAAAAGATTTTCCTAAATCAGTAGGTACAGGTCAACAATTACTAAATGTCGAAAGTAGGGCCAGTTCTAAGGGATGAATTGGATGGAGTTTGGTACCTTGAGGCTCACCCTGAGGTGGCTAAGTTCTTCAAGAAAACTGGAGTCTATGCATATTGTGAAAAATTGGCAGATTTTCACCAACAGGTGTCTGAAACCTTCTCTATCTCGTATGATAGAAAAGGTTTTGAGGCTCTTCCATCATACGAGATAGAAAAACCAACAAACTAGCTTAACTATCATCTTACTTTTGATTGTTAAGAAAGAATCATAAGCATCTTTGGCTAGTTTGTTGACCCATCATATATATGGTTTATGTATGTTTTGGTTGAACGATTGGTTTTCTTGTCCATATGTTATACAAACCTATCTGATAATAGCTCTTGAAGGCCTTGTGTTGCATGAATATAGTTAGACTATCTTGAGAATACAATCTAGAGGTTAAGATATTCATCTTGATCCAAACCCACACCTATTATTGAGAAAATAGTTTCCAAAAAGATTAAGTTACCAGGCATCTCTGACTTACAACCTAGGAGAGTTTCCTGGAGCGACAACAAATTGGCGTCACCGCCGGGGAGCGGTGATTGAAGCTCAACTTCCTTGGGAGACGACATAGATCCAACTTTGATGATAGACAAATATTGGACATCATTTGGGTTGTAATCATCTATCTGGCGACTCCATTGAAATGAAGTAGCTCCGAAAAGAGCTCACACCATGGTGAACCAAGAAGGCCCACTAGCAGCACTAGTTCTAGACCCTGAGAAGATCATCAATAGGGGAAAGGCTTTACAAAGACAGGCTTCTAGATCTGCAAATACATCAAATCCAGGTATTCAAATTGACACTTCTTCTTTCATATCTAAAAGGCCTCTAGTTGAATCCCCCGCTGCTGAAACTTATAGTTCTCAGGAAATTGAAATTGTATCTAAAAGATTGAAGGTTGAGGAGCCTTTAGTTTCCTCTAATGTTATAGACTCTGTTTTTTAGCATGATATTACATCCAACCTTAAAGAGGTGATTACAGGGTCCCCTCAGCAAAAATAAACCTTTTCTTCTTCTTCTTTGAATTCCTCACCCACAAAGCCTATAGAGGGTGTTTTCTATACTCATACTAATTTGCTTGTTCTCAAAGATATTTTACATGATCTATCCTCTAAGGGAGAAGAAATCTTATCCTTATTGCTTGGTCATTTTTACAAGGCCTCTTATTTTCCACCCATTTCTGAAAATTTTGCTCAAAGTGAAGTGAGACAACCATTTTATTTAAACTCATCCATCCCATCTCAACCTTAATCTCCTGAAAATTCTTCCTCTGTATCAACCCCCAAGATTTCCATGGCTGTCCCTTTAACCAAGATGGAATAGATTTTAGAAAATAGGTATGCTCCACTTGTCTTGCCCAATCCCTTATCTACCATGCCAACCTAAGATTATCATAAATATATGCCAAAGTTTATTGGAGCTGGGGATTATAGTGCCGAGGAACATATATAAGCTTTTTATGCTTATGCTAAAAATATTAACATTTCAGAAGAAGATGTGTGGACCAGAGTTTTTGTGCAAAGTTTGGATGGCCAAGCCCGGAAGTGGTTCAAAGAGCTATCGACAAATTCAGTGACAGGTATTGAGCAACTAGATGAGGTGTTCTTAAAGCACTGGGGAGAAAGAAGAGATCTTCTATATTACATTTTTGAATTCAGAAACCTAAGAAGAGAAGATGGGGAGTCGTCTCAGACTTCATCAAAATATTCAATAGAATGTTCGACAAGATCCTTGCAGAGATCAAGCCAAGTGATGCATCAACAAAGATCACATTTTTTGCTGCTTTTGATCCAGACTTTTGTTTAATAATTAGAGAAAGAATATCAGCCACACTTGTGTTAATGCAAGATGTTGCTCTCGAAGTCGAATCAAATATTATGGCCTTTGAGAAACTCAAAGGAAAATTTGAGAGAAAGAATTTTGTTGTTGAGCCCCCTTCTTCTTCTAATAGAAAAATGGAAAAGATGGCCAAGATGTTGGACAACTTGACATCTGAAATGTCAAAATTGAAGATTCAGAGCAACAACCAGCAAGGACAAAAGAGCCAAATTCTTTTGTCCCTATAAATCCAAATGATTTCCCTTACAGAAGGAACAATCAACAAGTCCAGATCCTTCAGAGAGACAAGAATGCAGCTGATGATCAAAGAATCAGACCCCCTTTCCAAAATGCAATTCTAAAAGAGGAACAACAACTATCTCATGATGAAGTTGAAGAAGAAGATGACATAAATTGTTTTGGCGACAAAAATGATTCCTCCTTTTTGACACAAGTAGATTATGAAGAAGCCCAGATGGATCAGGAGATTCATGAGGCAAGTATTGAAGAATCTTTCTATCAGACAGATGATCAGCAAGGTTATAATTTAAGATCAAAAAATGTTGTCCGTAAACCATTGCCCGCTACTCCTGTGAAGAAAAAAGAAGTTGTTGCCAAGAAGCCTGTTGCTCCTATAAAGAAGACCCCTATTTCTGCAAAATAGTAGTAGAAGCAATCTCAGCCCCAAGTCAAGGAGCAAGATATCCTCAGAGCTCCTTCTAATGAGGTAAAAACTTCTGACAAATCATCATACTCTTTCAATTTCGAATCAGAAATTCAGAAAGTAAAAATACCTTTTCCATTGAATGAGCTTATGAAGAATGATATTTTCAAGTCTTCCATCCTGAAGTCCCTTGAACCAAAGACCTCTTCATTTGCTGATTTTGTAAACTTACAAGATGACAAGCCAACAGTAACTATAGGGCCTATGATAGAAGATCGAGATGATTCTTATCCACATTTCTATATATCCCTAAATGTTCATGATAAGATCCTTCACAACTACTTGCTTGATTTAGGAGCATCGCATAATATTATGCCAAAAGCAGTGATGGATGAGCTTGGGCTTGAGGTCACCAAACCATATCATGATCTCTTCTCTTTTGACTCTAGGAAAGTCAGATGCCTTGGCCTCATAAAAGACCTTGTTATAAACCTTGCCCAATTGCCAATGAGAAGCATGGCAATGGATGTCATGGTGGATGATATCCCACCCAAGTTCGGGCTCCTCTTGTCATGTCCATGGAGCAAAAGGTTGGGGGGTACCTTGCAGATGGATCTATCGTATGCTATGATATAGGTGTTTGGAGGAGAGCTAAAAATACTTTATAGAGAGAATCAACTCGCCTACATCATCAGTGATGCAAAAAATTCTATAAATCATCCTATTTATGCTGTAGACACAAACTTTGGCTCATGCATTCTTCAAATAGATGATTCTCAGTCAGCTCCTTTGCAGCTTGTGAAGCCCACTGAACAACAAACTGATGAAAAGGGTGTTCCATTTTGGACCATGTATTTTGATGGTGCCAGTACCAAAGATTCAGCAGGTGCAGGGGTAGTTTTGATTTCTCCTTTGAAAGAGGCTATGCATTTGTCTTTTAAGCTTGATTTCAAAACTACTAACAATATAATAGAGTATGAGGCTTTGATATTGGGCTTAAACACAACCAAGGAGATGGGGATTAAAGGATTAAAGGTGTTCGGAGATGTGGATCTCATCATACAATAAGTAAACAATACATTCCAAGCAAAGCATGTTAGATTGAAAGCCTACAAGGATGAGGTATGGAAAATTAGAGATTCTTTTTCCATTTTTGACATTTCTTATATACCCAGAGATATGAATCATCTTGCGGATTCCCTTGTTATTTCAGCCAGCATGTTTATTCCTCCTATGCCTCCTAGGCTCAATTATGAAATCCAAGTCAAATATAGACCATCTTTACCCGACAATATTAAATAATGGAAAGTTTTTGAAGATGATGATGAACTTAATAGATTTCTCCAGGTGGTAGATGAATTTTCTGATATGCATGTCGACCAGCAAAATATAAATGTAGAGGAATCCCAGAAGCCTAAGCTAAAACAAAAATTGGGTTAGTATGATATTGTTCAATTGCCTAACAATTATATACCTCGGGGTTTGGTACCTATTGAAAAGCTATTTGATCATAACAATGTCCCCTAAAAGCCAGATAAGAAGGAGAAAGAGCCTGTTGTTCATGAGCACAACATAGGAAGCAAAATCCAGCCTAAATTCATAAATCTGTCCTTTCAATTGACTGCTAATCAGAAGTCTGAATATTGCGGCATTTTGAAAGAATTTTCTGATGTTTTTTCTTGGAAATATAGTGATCTGAAAACTTATGACCCTGAGATCATTCAACATAAGATCCCACTTGAAAAGGACACCATCCCTTTCAAACAAAATATCAGACCTATCAGTACTCTTCTTTTGCCTGTAATTGAAAGAGAAATGAAAAAGCTTCTTGATGCTAAGATCATAATCCCTTTAAGATACTCTAAATGGATTGCAAATCTAGTAATAGTGAGAAAGAAAAATGGTGAGGTCAGGTTATGTGTGGACTTTAGAAACCTAAACAGATCCTCTAAGAAAGATAACTATCCCCTACCTAAGATGGAACATTTACTGCAAAGAATTTCAGGGGCTACCGTTATGTCTTTCCTGGATGGTTTTTTTGGCTATAACCAGATTTTTGTCCATCCTGATGACCAAGAGAAGACTGCTTTTACTACAGATTGGGGTACCTTCATGTACGCCAAAATGCCATTCAAATTAATGAATGATGGGGCCACATTTCAAAGGGCCATGGACATTTCTTTCGTCGGTGAGAAGGACAAGTTTTTCCTCATCTATCTTGATGACATCACAATTTATTCCAGCAGTCATGAAGAGCATATAAAGCATTTAAAAAGAGTTTTTCTCAAGTGCAGGCAATTCGGAATTTCATTGAATCCCAAAAATTCGCATTTTTCTCTTAGGAAAGGCAAGCTCCTAGGCCACATTGTCTCAGCAGAAGGTGTGAAAATTGATCCAGCTCAGATGGAAGCAATTCAGAGGTTGTCCTTACCAAGGTCGAAAAAGGATATTCAATCGTTGCTCGATAAGATTAATTTTGTTAGAAGATTTGTTCCAAATTTTGCCGAGCTAGTAAAACACATAACATGTATGTTGAAAAAGGGGTCTGAGATAAAATGGACAAACAACACAAGGAATTCATTTCAGGATATCAAACAGGCTATCATGGAATCCCCGACTCTGATCAGTTCGGATTACAGCAAGAGTTTCTACATTTTTTCCTTCACTTCTTATGACACATTGGCTGCAGTCTTGTTACAAAAAGATGATGATAGTATGGATCACCCAATTGCCTTCTTTAGAAAAACACTCAGAGATGTTGAACTAAGGTATGATCCTATTGAAAAACAAGCCTATGCTCTCATAAAATCTTTAAAAGCTTTTAGAATTTATATCCTCCACTCAAAATTTATTGCATATGTTCCTTCACCCTCTGTGAAAGATGTTTTGACTCAGCCTGATATTGATGGAAAGAGAGCTAAATGGATCACAAGGTTAATCAAATTTGACATAGAAGTGAAGCCCACCAAATTGGTAAAAGGCCAAGGCCTTGCTAAGCTTTTAACGGAGGAAAACCATGAGCTGCTGGACCTAAATTTCATAGGGGAAAATTCAGCGAGTTTGCAGACGGAGGTGGCAGCTGAAGGACAACATAACAATCAATAGGTGGTGAAGCATTTGTCTTCTTGTGAATGGTACTCAGGTATTATACAATTTTTACAAAATCTAGAGGTTCCTCCTAAACTCAGCATGAATCAAGCCCGAGCCCTTAAGCTCAGAGCCATCAAATTTTGCATTTACAATAATCTGTTATATTGGAAAGACCCTGCTGGTTTACTACTCGGATGTTTAGACAAAGAAGAGTCGGTGGAAGTTATACATCAGTTTCATTCAAGTGTTTGTGGAGGTCATCATTATTGTAAGACCACAGTCCATAAAATTCTAAGGGATGGGTACTATTGGCCTTTTCTTTTCTCAGATGTGTGTGCCTTCATCAAATCTTGTGATAAATGTCAAAGATTCATAGGAAAACAACAACTAAAATCTCTGCCCCTAAGACCTATAGTAGTGAATGGCCCTTTTCAACAATGGGGTTTAGATTTTATAGGCGAGATAAATCCTTCATCTAGTGGTCAACATAAGTGGATCTTAGTAGCCACAGATTATTTTACAAAATGGATAGAGGCAGTTCCCACCAGGAATGCCACTCACCAGGTTGTCATGAAATTTCTTTATGAAAACATCTTGAGCAGATTCGGTTGCCCCAAAAGGTTGGTAACAGATAATGCAACAGCTTTCAAAGCCGATGCATTGGTTGACATGTGTGGATCAATGGGCATCCAATTGGTACATTCAACCCCCTACTACCCTCAAGGTAATGGCCTGGCTGAATCATCTAATAAGAGCTTAATCAAAATCATTAGAAAGTTGTTAGAGGAGAACAAAAAGAATTGGGATTCTAAACTAAAATTTTCTCTGTGGGAAGACAAAGTAACTATCAAAAAGTCCATAGGAACCTCTCCATTCAAATTGGTCTATGGGAATGATGCCATTTTTCCTGTTCAGTTAATTTTACCAGTGGCTAGATTTTTTCAAGAAGAGCAAACTGAGTCAAATGATATGGTAAGAAGAATTCTTGATTTGGTAGAACTACAGCAGGTCCACGAACAGTTGGTGGAAAAATCAGAGGCTCATCAAAAGAGGATCAAGGATACCTTTGACAGGAAGGCAAAGGTAGATAATTTTCAGGTTGGTGATTGGGTTCTGAAATGGGATGCCCTCAGACAGGATAAAGGCAAACATAACAAGTTTGATTCTTTGTGGACTGACCCTTTCATGATAACTCAAGTACAACACAACAACACATTCATTCTGCAAAGTCTGGGAGGTGAAGAAATGTCAGGTGGCCTAGTCAATGGGGGATTTCTGAAACTCTATTTTGTCTAAGGCTGTGAAGCCTTGTCATTGTAATTTTATTTTTAGTCTTTATTATTACAGAATAACTCCATGCCCAATGGAAACACTAGCAGATAGTTTTAAGTTTTCTTTTTCAGGAAAGGCATTGGTTCTGTGGTTCTTGAAACCTCACAGGGAGGCATTCATCCCCAATAGGAGCCAGTGTTATCTCCTCAAATAAATTGATGGAGATTTTGGTTTTTTAGGTGATAGATTGTGGTCCAAAAAAATTATTTCTAAATTTATTTAGGTATGTTAGAGAGTCTATTTTCAGTAAATAAACTTGGAAAGAACTTTTGATTTGGGTTTGTTAAGAAAAAGAAAGAATCTCAGGTTTTGGTGGTTTAGGCGAGCCTGAAAATCACTCATTAACCACCAAAAACCTTCGTTCTTGGTAGTTAAGGGCAAAAAGCAAAAACCCAGTTAACTACCGAAAAGATTTCCATGGGAAAAATGAAAAGCTCGTGCTTTTGCACAAGCTAGCTGTCAATTGGCATAATCATGAAGACATAACCGTCGAAAGTCCATGGAGGTGGTAAGGTATGCATGATATTATTGCATCTATTTGAAGATCGATACCATGTTGTCCTTTTAACTTCATTTGTCATTTCAGAATTAAGGCTCGGCAGAGACACAGAAACTCATGTGTGATTCCCGACTAACATAAATGATTAGTCACATAGCGCCTCACTATCTCCAGTCATGAGGACACAAATCCATTATGACCCCGATCAATCTCTATTTTGATTCCATTAATTACCAATTTGAATCCGAGAGTCATTGTTACAGTCTTGAGCCCGTGATTTCATCAAGTAAATGCATATTCAGAGACCATAATCCCATTTTTTGTGGTGATTTCTGAGTGGAGTTTGAGTTTAGGAGATCGTTATCGAGCCAATTGTCATACCAATCAAGCCAAGTCGATTCATCAGGTAGTTCGAATTCCATACTATCTCAATTTGATTTTGTATCTCACCTAAACTCGAAATTTTCGGCTTGTATTCAGTCAGTCTATTGTTTAGATTCAGTTAGTGTTGAGCTATGCAATCAGAACTCTGAGTCACCCTGTCTCGTTTTTTTATCTCTGACTCATACTCCCTGTCACCCTAAATCATAGAGTCTTTGTCTCCCTGGCATGAAGATTTTCCTAAATCAGCAGGTACAGGTAAAAAATTACTAAATGCTGAAAGCAAGGCCAGTTTTAATTGTTGAATTGGATGGAGTTTGGTACCTTGAGGCTCACCCTAAGGTGGCCGAGTTCTTCAAGCAAACTGAAGTCTATGCATATTGTGAAAAACTGGCATATTTTCACCAACAGGTGTCTGAAACCTTTGCTATCTCGTATGATGGAAGAGAAGCAACAGTGGGAAAGGAGGAGTTTGTGGTTGATGAGGAAACCATAGTTGAGTTCACTGGTCTCCCTAGAACAAGGGATTGCTGGTTCAAAACAACTGTGCCTTCAAACATTGAATTTAGATCCTACCTACATCCTCTGCACAAGGATCTTATATGGAAAAAAGACATACCGATGTCTTATCTGGAACCTAAGTGGAAATCTCTCCTGAAGGCAATCTTTGTCTATATCACCTGTGAAGGTAGATACAACAGAGTCATGTTCTACCACTTTAAACTTTTGAATCACTTCACAGGGAGATATCCTATCAATTTACCATTTTACTTGCACAAAGCCCTCACAAAAATGGCTAGGCAAGTCAAGGTCAAGCCCACTAAGGTGGCAAGTAGATTGTCTCATCAAGGACTCATTACTCTTATTGTCAAAGAGTCATTAAAAAAATGGCAGGTAGATTGGAACTACTTCCTCTTCTGGAATGAATTCCAGACTGATTGGCAACAGGAGGAGAAGGGAAAAAAAGATGCCACTAAGAAGACCATTACTCCTAAGAGAAATCATAGAAAATAGAAGGCTATCTCACCACCAAGAGAGATAAAAAAATCATTCTCTGCTAAAAGAGAAAGAACCAAAAGGAAGTTATAGTTTGAGGGTGAGCAGACCAAGGACCTTGCTGAAGGAGATAACCCTTTGAACTTACCATACATTGACTTAGAGCCAGAGTAGGAGTTAGCAGGGACACAAGGTGAGGAACAGGCTGAGCAAGTTGCAGAAGATTATCCCAACTTTCCCTCACCAACTCCTCCAGATGAACACAGTCAACCATTAACAAAAGCTTCTTCAAGCAAGCCTAAAGCATCCAAGGCTCAGAAAATCAATAAACTTCTGAAACAAATCTATGAGATGGAAGTTTTAGAAAGATTTATTAAAAGGGGAAAATATAGACTTGACTGAAAGAAATGCAAAAATTTTTAACATGAACCAAAGTCTCAAGGAAAAGCAAGATAAAATCAAGGACAGGAATAGGGTGCTGATAAGGGAGAACATGAAGTTGTACAAGTAGCTTAGGCTTCTGAGGCTGAAGTTAAAGGAGTCGCAACCTCCAACACAGGATCAAATAGGTTTGGAAACTCTAGCCGAGTTAGCTACAACAATGGTAGATATACCACAGTCTTCCACACAGCAAGTTGAAGTTCGCAGATCTGCACGAGGAAGAGCTGCATCATCAAAAAGACCTTGAACACTCAACAAAGCATCAAGGTAATCATTTTTGTAAATTTTGAAGTTTTGGACAAAGCTAATTTTTCGGTGGTTTAGGCGAACAGGACGACTGTTCATTAACCACCAAAAGTAGAGATTTCGGTAGTTAATACACCCAGAATTCCTCTGTGTTAACCACCAAAACCTGTAACTGGACAGAGAAAGCTAAATTTTGCACAGATCGAGGTTTTTTTTATCCAAATCATTTGAAAATGCTCATGATGGATAGATGATGAATTATGTATTCATCTTCAAAATCAATTTTTGGTGCATAAGGATTAGAAAAGGTATCCAAGTTGGTTTTGGCACCTATTTTGGTGGCAACAAATTGGATTTTTTGCACATCTCAGCAAATTCAAATTTTATCTCTTGAAAGAGTCATCAACCAACCTTGGAAGGCTATTTTTCACTACACAAGGACTCTACAAGATCTAAAGACCATGGAATGTGGGATTGACCTCATTTTGAGGATCATTCCTTATCTTTTGCAAGTTAGTTTTGACTTTCTATTTTAGGCATATCTGATCCATTAATTCAGGATCTAGATACTGTGTTGTAAAAGATATAAAGCTGAAAACAGAAGATGAACACAAGGTTGGATTTTGAGTTCTATATTCTATTGTTTTGTATGAAAGACATTTTCTTTAATATATCCGCCTGCAAGCTTCTTTCATTTGTTATTGTCAGACCCTCCTTCATCTCTGTCTATGCATATGAGTGGAATTCGTTCTTTCGTCTCTGTTTAATGATCCTATGGTATCTGTCATCTTACTTTTGATTGTTAAGCAAGAATCATAAGCATCTTTGGCTAGTTTTTTGACCCATCATATATATGGTTTATGTATGTTTTGGTTAACCGATTGATTTTCTTGTCCATCTATTCTACAAACCTATCTAATAATAGCTCTTGAAGGCCTTGTGTTGCATGAATATAGTTAGACTGTCTTGAGAATACAATCCAGAGGTTAATATATTCATCTTGATCCAAACCCACACCTATTATTGAGAAAATAGTTTCCAAAAAGATTAAGTTACCAGGCATCTATGACTTACAACCTAGGAGAGTTACCTGGAGAGATAACAATACCTATTGATTTTGTTCTTAGTTTCTAAGAGGACATTGAGATTGACCATCATCTACAAAATCCATCCCAAGAAAACATCTAAATTGACCATCATCTATGGAATCCCTTCCATCAAAAGGTTCAACTACTCAATTAAGGGAAAATTTCTTACCATGCTCAAATCCTGTACCATATATTTCTTCTCTACCATCTCCTTAGTTGCATACACTTTGAGGTAGATGATATTATGGTCCTTCTCATTGACATGGCTGTTATAAGTATATGTTATGATTTAAATTGAGTTATTTATTATTGGAGTTGGTCTTTTCTTTGAACTCGAAGCCATGTTTTTTTTTCTATATAATATTTATTATATATTATATATATAATATATAATATATTATAATGTATAATATATATTATATATAATATATAATATATATTATATAAAAAAATGAAAATTAAAAACATAAAACTTTCATTTCAAAACGCAAAGACAATATTCCCCTCCCACGTGGCCTGCTCCATCTAGTTCATGCACAGTCCACCTTATTGCTCCACAGTCCACGCACTCATGACCACCACTCGGGTGTAGGTGTGGATTTGGAGTCCACAATATTGTTGCACAGTCCACACACTCATCACCACTCGTGCGTAGGTTTGGATTTGGAGGACGGATTTGGAGGAAGATTTGCAAAGGCTAGGGCACACGATTTGCAGAGGAGGAGGGCACACGATTCGTAGAGGCTAGGGCACACGATTTGTAGAGAAGGGCACATGGCTGGAGGAAATGGTTTGACCTCTTTCTCCTATCTCAAGCTCAATGATTCCATTTGATTTTTATAGTGTTTGATAGTTGAAATTGGAGCTACATCTTCTATCTTTGTAGATCAAAGTTTTCCCTTCTATTCTTGTAGAAAGA
>SNQJ01S0235884.1:0-13863 GCA_010110895.2 Picea sitchensis
TGGGGAAGAGTGGGGATTTTTATATCTCCTTGATTTCGAAATTTTGATCCTAACTCTATGTCAATTACTAGAATGACACTTTGGGTACACCTCCCAAATTTTCCATTTCATTCTTGGTATATATCAATTTTTGAGGATATTGAAATATACTTTGGGCAGTTACATAAAAGCAATTTTGGAGATTTAGAATGAGATTGTGTACATACATGACATTTACACGATATTTGTCCCCATGCACGAGCTCATCCTTCAAGGGAAAAAGGGACAAAATCCAAATAAAAAAAATTGGAATTTTCCTAAGCAACCAATGTGAGATGATGAAGTTTCTCTTGCTAAGGAAAATCAACAACCATTGACTTAAACAAAATTTGATATAGTCTTCCTAGAAGAGTTGATTGGGGAACCTTGTCCTCCCTTGAAGGATGGAGTAGAGGCCATTGATATTGGTTTTTCCTTCTCAAAATGAAAATTGTACCTGATGCCCCTCTAGGGGGGAATGAAGTGACTTCATGAAACTAACATATCTGATTCTGATAAGGATATGACATCAAATTGGTCATCGTGATGTCATACCATGATGTTATAGATGCTTAAAATAAATTCTATGGTAAACATTCCTTGTATCCTTCATTCTTTATTACAAACACTTACTCTTAGGTTTTTTTCTTCATATATCTATATCAATTATACTTTCTGAAAAATTATATATGTTTTGTGTCCTTGAATCTATAAGGATTTACTCCCTCTCTTTTCAAAACATATAAGCATATTTCCAATTAGAAAATCATGATAGAAGGTCATCATCAAGATGATGAACCGATTATTATGTAAACCTTCCTTAAATTACTTCAACATTTCCAATCACCCATTTAAAAAATACCCCGAGAAGCTATGGATATGGTTGTGTTTATTGTTTCAATGATTTCACATGATGGGTCTTAGGTTCATGGTTGCACATGATAATTTTAATTAGTATGTAAAGCTTAAAATAATTTTAATTAGTATGTAAACCTTCTTTAAATTACTTCAACATTTCCAATCACCCATTTAAAAAATACCCCGAGAAGCTATGGATATGGTTGTGTTTATTGTTTCAATGATTGCACATGATGGGTCTTAGGTTCATGGTTGCACATGATATGGTTGTGTTTATTGTTTCAATGGTTGCACATGACTCTTATGAATTTTTTTGTTATTCTATATAAATAATTTAGGACCTAGATGTCATATTCTAGGGACCAATGGCCATGCACAAGGATAAAAATTAACCACAAAACATGCCCTCTATAGGAGGTCAATATCCTTAGAGTGGGATATGGGTTCCATTAGAATGTTTTTTGCATTACATGTGGGTCTCATACCATGGTTCGGGGTAGAAATCTAGGGAATTATTCCCTAGATTAATATTATTGATCTAATGTGCCACAATCAAGGCCTTAAACCACAACATAGACCCTTTAAAGTGGACCTTTGACATACAATTGGACTATATTCATGAACCTAATACCCATCCATGATGATCAACAAGACCTCATAATGTCACCCATATTCAACTAATTGGATGCCAAAGACTCCCTAGAGAGGACTCCTGTCATGGTTTTTAGGTGTTTTTAGATGATGGTTCATGAACCTGAGAAGGTTTAGTTAGGGCTTTAGGCCATTGTTTCCAACTTTCCATGTTTATGCCTCTACACCCATTTTCAATGTACAAAACCGAATCACGATTCGTATATCCCTCTTAAAGTCCAAATTTTTGTTATGTTGGTTTGAGGACTTGTTCAAGGCTCTTGATCAGCTTCAGAATCTTCAACAATATTATATGGCACTTGTTTTCATTCTTTGATGATAACTAAGGTCTTGTGAACTAAGAACCTTAAGTTCATGTGTACCAAGGAAATAGGTCTTGATGATAGCTAAGGTTTTGTACTAGATGCGGGGACGTGTGTCTCGATCGTATTTTAAAGGAAATAGCTAAAAGACATTGTACTAGGGATAGAGTACATGATGGGTAATGGTAACCTATGAATGGGGCCAATGTTGAAATTCTTTCAAAATGTTTATGTATGCACTGAAATTTGACATGGATAAATTGTTATCATGCCTTGATGATATGGAAGGGTTTCAAGACTCAAATATTACTCACACACCCACTCTATATATCGACCCATCTCGTCCTCATTTTGTTTTAATTTTCTCGGTCAAATTTTAAAGGAAACTGATATTAAAAGACATTGTACTAGGGCTAGAGTACATGATGCGCAACAGTGACCTGTGAATGGAGCCAATGTTGAATTTTTTTCAAAATGTTTTTGTATGCACCAAAATTTGACATGGATATACTTTTTGCATGCCTTGAATATATGGGAGGGTTTCCAAACTCAAATATCACTCACACGCCCACTCCATATATCAACCCATCTCATCCTCATTTCATTTTAATTTTCTCAATCAAATTTTAAAGGAAACAACTATTAAAATACATTGTACTAGGGTTAGAGTACATGATGGGAAATAGTGACCTGTGAATGGGGCCAACGTTGAATTTTTTTTTTAAATGTTTCTGTATGCACCAAAATTTGACATGGATAGACTTTTTTTATGCCTTAACGATATGGGAGGGTTTCGAGACTCAAAGATCACTTACACAGCCATTCTTTATATTCATTGTCTGTGTCGTTCAGAACCAAAATCATGTCAATTAGGCCCATGATTTTGATCGTGTTGAGAAGAAGGAAATAGATGTGATTTCATATTTAAATAATGATTTTGTATTAATATTCTTTATAGAGCAAAAGAGTACTTAGATGAGAGCAAAAATCAAAGACAAGAAATAACTGATATTGAAGCTTCTGCGGTTAATCAAGTACTTATTTATCGACGTTATTGCATTCCCTTACAGTAATAGATGTGAGGATGTGTGTCTCGGTCGTATTTTAAAGGAAATAACTAAAATACATTATACTAGGGATAGAGTACATGATGGAAAACAGTAACCTGTGAATGGGGCCAACGTTGAAATTCTTTCAAAATGTTTATGTATGCACTGAAATTTGACATGGATAGACTGTTCGTGTGCCTTGGCGATATGGAATGGTTCCCAGACTCAAATATTACTCACCCACCCACTCTATATATCAACCCATATTGTCCTCATTTCGTTTTATTTTTATCGATCAAAATTTAAAGGAAATAGATATTAAAAGACATTGTACTAGGGCTAGAGTATATGATGAGCAACAATGACTTGTGAATGGGGCCAATGTTGAATTTTTTTCAATTTTTTTTTGTATGCACCAAAATTTAACATGGATAGACTATTTTCATGCCTTGATGATATGGGAGGGTTTTCAGACTCAAATATCACTCACACACCCACTCTATGCAATAAAACCTAAAATAATAAATATACACTAAATTTTGTTTTTGTATGGAAATGATTTTGATGAGAAAGCAAAATTTATGTGATGTGTGATATTACAACAATTAGATGCATCTCACAAGCTATGAAAGTATCCCTAGTTTCATATGCAATAAATTATCCCTTACATAGGAGCATTATTTCACAAGAGGCTAACATGTCACTTGGAGGAGTATAAGCGTGATGGAGGTAATAATGTAATGTACTTGACTAGTAGAAACAATGATTATTGATAAATTACTCAAGAAATATAAATAGTAGAAAATCAAATAAGAGGGACAAAGATGTATAAACATTTCATTCATAATAAATACGAATCACTTAATGGGAATTATTTAATAAATAAGACCCTTTTACATTGAGCAACTAACAACTAACTATCTAGTAGGCCTTATTCAAATAATATGGTCTCGTACATTAATTACTAATTCCTAGGTAATCCAAAGTAAGGAGGATAAAGTAGGGCCTTAACATGTCATCCCCATTAAAGAGAAATGGTGTCCTCGATGTTGGAGGTGTTGAAATTTCTATCATCTCCTTGAATGGCCCTTGAATGTTCACATGGAGGTGGAGTGATACCATGATGGAGGAGAGTGATGTTTAGGAGGAATTTAAAGAACCTTGTGTGGAATCAATGAATATTGATTCTAAGATTGCAGTAGTTGCAGTAGACTTGGATTTGTAGGTTACAAGTACAATTGAGGTAGAAAGGGACAAGACTAGTGTTGGATAAAACACTTTCCTCTCAAAGAGGGAGTGCTAGCTTTTGGTTTGTCTGAAAGTGTTTTCCCCTAGTGGAGCAGTTCATGTGATGTGGAGGGATTGTGGTCCCCTATCCCCTTCACTTTATTTTGGTTGATTTACATTTGGATAACTTAGTGGGTGCATGATACCTTGGGTTTAGTTCTATGGAGATGCACTTTGTGATGTGGTAGTTTGATATATTTTAAAAGGACACACTTATTGAGATAATATATGGGGCCTCTATCCCATCCATCTCAAAATTGGAGGGTACTCAATTTACCCATGTCCTCTCAATTTAATGGCATCATTGTCATCACCATAACCAACATTGTCATCTTTTTCATCATCATCATCATCATTATCATCGTCATTGTCTTCATTATCGTCATTGACTTTGTCATGGATCATTACTATACTATGTCATCGTCAACATTATATATGTTAATATTATTCTATAATATATATTATATGTTACATAAATAATATATATTACATATATTATATATATAATATATAATAAATATTACATTATAATATATGTTACATATATTACGTATGTAATATATATTAGATATTAGATATATTATATGTTACATATAACATATATATAACATATGTTATATGTTACATATAATATATATATAACATATATTATATGTTATATAGTCATATATATATATATATAATATATATTATATGTTACATATAATATATATATATATATATATATATATATATATATATATATATATATATATATATATATATAATATATATTATATGTACATATGATATATGTTATACACATGAATTCCCGCCTATGTGACTCATATTTTCGAAACACTCGACGCCGACCCCTATTTTCCAAATAGAGCCAGACTAAAACCCTGTCGCAATTTTTCCAAACAGAGCCAAAATGAAACCCTACCACGATTTTTCCAAACAGAGCTAGACTGCAACCTTGTCGCGAGGAGGAGATGTGCATAGAGGGCACAAATATCCGTGAGACATCTTGAGGGGGAGATCTAGAATAGAGGGCACATAGGATCTGCAAGGCCACTGCAAGAGGAGGATATCCAATTCGAGTTTGCATGCGGGAGGGAACAAAGGATTCACTTGATTGATGCAAATGAAACCTAGCGAGAATGGTGAGTTTCATTGTCCCTCTTTCTGGGTCTATCAATATACCAATAGGTCATTTTTTTCTTGATATATTTGAATATGTTTGTAAACTATCTATTTCCCAAAAGACCCAAACTATCTATTGGCCAAAAATATCATATTACCACTTCCTTCATGCATGCTTATTTCTCTTCCTATAGTTAGCCAGAAGTAACTTGATTTATTTTACTATCAAACTTCTTCATCTTTCCATTCGAGCGAGGTTATTCTCTTCAAATATGCTCATTTAACACAGGGAAATACATGTCAACATTATTTCACAAATCTCACAACTATTTCTTGTACCACGGTTTCATCAATAAAAAATATCTCATACATTACAAGCAAAGACAAGGCATACCAAACTTCCAGTTACCTGTATGAAAATTCCACTCATGTTGAGTTAGTTCTATAACCAATACACTATATAGATCATGATTGAGCTTCCATTTCAATACAACTAACTCCTGTAAATATTGAATTGATTCCAATAATATAATTTTCAATCCTATCCTCTACAGTGTTTCAAAACTCAGATCTTTTACAGCCCCTCGAGTCATTCCACAAATTTGTAATTTTAGTTTCATGACTCATTGACACCTAATTCCTATGACTCATCACTAATTGGTATTCACTACTTTAACTAAAACCTTCTAGAATTGAACTCCAAAACTAAGGAATTTCAAAATAATTTACAATGAGTTTACAAAAACCCCTTATTGAGTTGGTTCAAGACCCTAAGGCCTAATCAATATTTAGGAACTTCTGATGTGAGCAGATGCTCCTACATCAACATGCCTGAGAGAAAATCCAAAAATATGACCAACCATAATTAGGAGAAACCACAAGGTGAAGAGTGACACTATTGGATCAACTTTGGATGCTCCAATTTGAGAAAGCAATCAAATCAAGTATCTACAAGCACCTTAACAATGCCTATTTGGAACATCATGGGACACATTTCCATGCATTAATCACATCCACTAATACAAGTGGAAGACATTCGTGCTAACTTTAGTGGTTGAGGGAAATTGACCAATGTAGCCTAATATGGAGTATAAATGAGAATGCCAATGACACTTGGGGAAGGGTGGCATTTGTTTGACTTAGATTTAGAATGAATAACCATATCTAAGGCATATTAATGAAAGAAAATTGAGGCATATGCAATGTTTTGTTGAAATATTGAATGATAGGCCTACTTAGCGTTGTAAGATGGAGAAAAGGTTAGATGGCCTACTTACATCTCCTTGTAAACCCCAATATGATAGGCTTGCATCTCCTTGGAGATATAAGCCAAAGGTGGTAAAAACATTGATACTAAGAACTAGTCATAGGATAATTAACAATCATTTTTCATACCTTTTGTTTTATACTTTTCTATTGGCCAAATTAAACTATTGAATTATTTTTCAATACCGTCATATTTACCCATATATTTTCTTGTTGATTTGCATGCATTTATATCACAACCATCTAAACAATAGTTTCCATCATGCATATTCTCACCCCCACCCTCTTGGGTTAAGTAAATGCATGTGGGTGCCCCTATATACTCTCTAATATAAAATAGTTTCAAGCTTTTTTCTTCCCCCTAGTCACTATTAAAAATTATAGTCTTTGCTTTGCAAGGACTAAAAAGAGGAGAGGATGTATTTGAATCATGTTCTCTTAAAAAGAGGAGAGGATGGATTTTTGAATCGTGTTTTCTTTTGTTCCAATGAAGGGGGGCATGAATAGGAACCTAGATCATGTAAATGAATGTTGTATCTTACTTTGAAATCCTTATGTGACATTCCTCTTATGAAACAAGGATTTGTATCATTTTTTCTTACTGAGTATTCAAGATGTGTATGGTGGTATCTATAATCATAATAGTTTACTATGTTAGAAATGATGACATTTGATTCAATTTTGTATAGGTGTACTAAGTGAACTATGACATTTGCATGGTATTTTTAAAATTTGGGTCATTTTGCAGTATTGCACACATAGTAATCTATCAATAAATTATTTCTTTGCTTAAAACCTCTTGCTCCTTCCCATAGCTAGTTTTCATCGAAGTTGAATTTCTTGCATTTCATTTTCCTCTTACATGGTTTAAAGACTCGATTCAAAATGCCATCAGTTTCACAACCACTCCTTTGAGTAACAACAGCCTAAAATCAAACGCTAATTAAAATTTATCTAGCAACTTTTCTAGGGCTCTTCAAACCCATCTTAGCTTAGGTGTAGAGCTTTGGAATAGGATTGTGAGAGTAAATTTCCAAATTTGCTAAACAAACATAAATCCTTGAGTTAGGGAGTGAAATCTAGTTTCTATATCACTGACTTTGGGAAGCCCTTCTAACACAAGGGTCAATTACAAGGTCGCATTGGGGCCCTCAGAGTAATCAACCCTGCTTTGTTGGTCTTGGTGTCAACTGTCGATTGTCCCCCCTATGCTTTGGTATAGTAGGTGGTACCATAGAGGCCATAATATTTTAGACTTCCTACACAAGGTGACAACACAGGGAAGGTGGTGTTGTACCTGGGATCGACATTGGCTAGACTCACTCGGACTCCTTGGAGGGTTGCCCACTGCTCGGTGAGGTAACTTGCACTAGGGAATTAGTTCATTAAGTAGGTTGTCAACATAACTTTCCCACCCGCCAAAACTCATCCCCTTCGCACATCGATTCTGCGATGTTGGATTCCATCACCAACTAGCGCTTCTTTGTGAGAAGGTTTGTTTGCATGCTTGACTCCTAGATAAATTAGCATGTGTTTTTTTTTTCTCCTTAGTTGGCCTTAGGATTGAGTTTGTGTCTAATGGCATCAGTTTCGGGTTAATTCCTCATTTGATCAATAGAAAATATGGATTCAATTAAAATAAAAGGTAATAAAGAGGTAACAAATAGCTCATACCTAACTTACGTCTTATAATTATCCAATATTGTTCTTTACACTTAGTGCAACAAACACCAAATGGAATGGCTTACACAAGGCCAATGGAGAATGTTATTGGAAAATTCAAAATATTATCATAAACCCATATCTCAGATATTTTTACATCCACCATGGATTCACAATCTTTCATGAAGAGGTCCGGGAGAAATTCCTCCATGCAAAATTGTCCACTTCAAAATTGTCCATGTCCTTGATGGAAATATAAAAAATTACATTGAATATATTTTAGTCATTGTCCTGCTTAAAAAGGATGATCCCATTCTAGAATTAGTGGTCAAATACTACTTTTATCCCCCTTCTATCTGGTAAATGCTACTTCTTATACTAGCCTTCCCCTACAATAGGGAGTGTTGTGTCCCTTTTCTTGAAAATAAGTGAGGTTTCTCTTCTTTCTCCCAAAATTCTCCCAACCTCTTGGAAAGTAATACATGCAGCCTCAAAACTAATGTTTAGGGAAACTAGAATCCAATCATGAACCGAGAGTGAACCAGGAGTGAGGAGTGTGAACTGGGAGTGAGGTGTTCTCTAGATAAAATCCTATGCCAGGAATCCAACAAAGACGACGGTTCCTCAATCCCCGCTCAGGTCATAAAAGACTAACGGAGCAAAATTTTGAGTTCCGTGAGATTATGAAAGCTTGTTTAGGCATGGACTAGGTGACCAAATTATCAATTCGCTCCCGAGGCATGGTTTCGTAAATTGGCCCCTAAATGCAAATGTTGGATTACTTCTTACTGAGCAAAGCACTAGTTATCGAAATCGATGAAAAAAACTACTTACAAGGGTTGGAACTGGGAGTGAGGGGTGCTCTAGCTAAAATACTATCCCAGGAATCCATCGAAGTAGACGGTTCCTCAATCCGAGTCTCGTTTTTTGTTTTATGCACAGTTGCAAGTCGCATCCCAAACCATTTCGAGGACTCTTGGCAATTCCTTCTCCGGGCATAAAAGCCTAACGGAGCAGCATTTTTGAGCTCCATGAGATTTTGCATGCTTTTTTAGGTATGGACTAGGTGACCACATTATCCATCAGCTCCTGAGGCATGGTTTCATAAATTGGACCCCTAAATCCAAATGTTGCATTGCTTCTTATTGAGCAAAGCACTAGTTATCGAAATCAATGAAAAAAACAACATCTGAGGGGTTGGAACTAGGAGTGAGGGGTGCTCTAGCTAAAATCCTATGCCAGGAATCCAACAGAGACGATGGTTCTTCAATCCAAGTCTCGGTTTTTGTTTTATGCCCAGTTACAAGTCGCATCCCAAACCATTTCGGGGACTCTTGGCCAATTCCCGCTCAGGGCATAAAAGACTAACAGAGCAATATTTTTGAGTTCCATGAGATGCCACAAGATTTTTTAGGTGTGGACTAGGTGACTATATTTTCCATCCGCTCCTGAGGTAGTGTTTCATAAATTGGACCCTTTAATCTAATTGTTGGTTTGCTTCAAACTGAGCAAAACACTGGTTCTTGAAATCAATGAGTAAAGCAACTTCTGAGGCATGGAACCTGGGAGTGAGGGGTGCTCTAGCTGAAATCCTATCCTAGGAATCCATTGGATTTGACGGTTCCTCAATACGAGTCTTGGTTTTCATTTTATGCCCACTTGCAAGTCGCATCCCAAACCATTTCGGGGACTCTTGGCAATTCATCCTCCGGGCATAAAAGCCTAATGAAGCAGCATTTTTGAGCTCCATGAGATTTTGCATGATTTTTTAGGCATGGAATAGGTGACCACATTGTCCATCCGCTCCAAAGGCATGGTTTCGTAAATTGGACCCCTAAATCCAAATGTTGCATTGCTTCTTACTGAGCAATGCACTAGTTATCGAAATCAATGAAAAAAACAACTTCTGAGGGGTTGGAACTGGGAGTGAGGGGTGCTCTAGCTAAAATCCTATGCCACAAATCCAATAGAGAAGATTGTTCCTCAATTTGAGTCTTGGTTTTTGTTTTATTCCCAGTTGCAAGTCGCATCCCAAACCATTTCAGGGACTCTTGGCCAATTCCCGCTCAGGGCATAAAAAACTAACGGAGAAACATTTTTGAGTTCTGTGAGATGTTGCAAGCCTGTTTAGGCATGGACTAGGTGACCAAATTATCCATCCACTCCCGAGGCATGGTTTCGTAAATTGGCCCCTTAATCCAAATGTTGCATTGCTTCAAACTGAGAAAAACACTAGTTTTTGAAATCAATGATTAAAGAAACTTTTGAGGCATGGTACCCGTGAGTGAGGGGTACTCTAGATGAAATCCTATCCCAGGAATCCATCAAATTCTATGGTTCCTCAATCTGAGTCTCGATATTCGTTATATGCCCAGTTGCAAGTCGCATCCCAAACCATTTCGGGGACTCTTGGCTAATTGCTCCTGAGAGCATAAAAACCTAACGAAGCAGCATTTTTGAGCTCCATGAGATTGTGCATGCTTGTTTAGGCATGGACTAGGTGACCACATTTTCCATCCACTCCAGAGGCATGGTTTCATAAATTGGACCCCTAAATCCAAATGTTGCATTTCTTCTTACTGAGTAAAGCACTAGTTATTGAAATCGATGAAAAAAATGGTTGGAACCAGGAGTGAGGGGTGCTCTAGCTAAAATACTATGCCAAGAATCTAACAAAGACTACAGTTCCTCAATCTAAGTCTATGTTTTCATTTTATGCCCAGTTGCAAGTCGCATCCCAAAACATTTCGAGGACTCTTGGCCAATTCCCACTCAGGGCATAAAAGACTAACGGAGCAACATTTTTGAGTTCCGTGATATGCTGAAGGCTTGTTTAGGCATGGACTAGGTGACCAAATTATCCATCCACTCTCGAGGCATGGTTTCATAAATTTTCCCCTTAATCCAAATGTTTCATTGCTTCAAACTGAGCAAAACACTAGTTCTCGAAATCAATTATTAAAGCAACTTTTGAGGCATGGCACCCATGAGTGAGGGGTGCTCTAGATGAAATCCTATCCCAGGAATCCATCAGAGTCAATGATTCCTCAATCCGAGTCTTGATATTTGTTATATGCCCAGTTGCAAGTCGCATCCCAAACCATTTCAGGGACTCTTGGCCAATTACTCCTGAGGGCATAAAAACCTAACGGAGCAGCATTTTTGAGTTTCGTGAGATGTTGTTTCTACAGTACTATTTACTACTCCATATTCCACACCTAATTTAGATAGGATCCATGACACGCACCGCCAGACATACACACCTCGATTAGATTCTAGAGATGGTGGCAAAGATGAAGCTCGTGGTGATGTGGTTGACATGGTTGCATTTCCTAGAGCTAGACGTGTGACAAGCATGGGGACCCTTCCATGCACATTTTTGGTCGACGATAATGGACTTCCATTAAAACAATCAAGACTCCCAGGTAGTTTTAATTCATATTTTAATCGTTTAATGTTGTCCTTCTCATACAGAAATCATCTAGATTATTAATTTTAAATTAATGATCATATCCTTTTGTGTGTAGGAAATGACCTTTTTTATAGGCACCTAGAGAGCAAGGCCTTGATGATTTTTGGGGCAACCTTATGCATGAGGTGGAATTGCCAGAATTCCAACCTCAAAAATAAACTTATGGATTATCTTGAAGGCCTCTTTGGAGTAGACACGTTCAATAAAAAACCGGTCACCTCTGTAGCGGGTGAATATTTAAAATATATGAAAGATGTTTATAGACGAAGCTTGGCAGGAAATCCTAGGTATGAGAATCCTCCCTCAATTCCAGAGATGGAGTGGAAGGCGATCATTGATGATGCAAAAGAGAAGATTATGAAAAAATCAAGAGAACAAATAACTGATACACCAAGGTAAATTACAATATTTTGATTTCAATAGCAGCTTTATTTTTCTTTAGATCTAAATAAAAGTGTGGTTATATATAACATACTTGAATTTTTGATGATAGGTTTCCTTACACTTCAAAGGAAACCAAATAAATGATTGCCAAACATGGCCAACACAAGCTAGGCCAAGGTGGCTACTCGAGGTTACAGTGACGAATCGCAAGTACACAAACATCTTAAGAATATTATTTGTATCACCTTACAACTTTCAAGTAATTGTAGCCAAAAACATTAAAAAACCATACCCTTATGCAATGCAGGGCGACGACTTCAGAACTGAAACCATGGAGGAAGACCTCCAACTTGGTTAAAAGTATGGTTATAAAGCCATGGTTGATTGTAGGAAAAGCATGGGGTAGACCCCAAGATCCAATTTGTGGGATAAGGTAAATAAAAATCAGTCCACATTAACCTTTCATTACTTATAAAATACGTAAATGTTTGATATCGTCCATAATTTAATGTCTAACTTTGTTTTAATCAGGGGAGAATCACTATCAACGAAACCATTAGTACTAGACAATAGAGCGTTGATAGTGCAACATAGACAGGAGATCATGGTGCTCCCCAGCCCCATCCCAATGAGGTGTAGCCCCAAGATGTTCCTGTGACTGAGGCCCGCGACGGTAAAATGTATATATATTAATCATATACTTAATAATTCTATACTTATAAATTTTGACGTTTCAATGGCAGAGAATGTCATAGTTGATCCTCCTCAACCTGAAGATCAGGTGAACAGGTCGGCAGCCATTCCAACGGTGCCAACTAGAGGACCAGGTAAATAATTACATTGCATAGTTTCTTTTTAATATTAATGAACTACTTCAATGATATTTAAAAATTGGCCATATAAACTTTATATTTTTTATTTTTGTAGGTGATGGCCCCTCACAGCAGCATCCACTCTGTGGGTATGAGACCAGACGTACTCAGCATGAAAGGACTGAAACAACATCAGTTGTTGAAGAGCACCCAGTAAATGAAGACGCGGAGATGGATGAATTACTTAAGACCTGGAAAGCACAAAAGAATACTAAAAGAAATCCATGATGTCATGTAATAATTTTATAATACAGTTAGATGTACATTATATAGTTGAACATGTAATGATGCATATAATGCATTGACATTGTGGATACTTTTTCATCTAATAATATACACAAGGATATTTCTATGGCTTGTATATATCTGTGAATGTAATTTTGTTATACACTTAATGATAATTTCGGCTTCTCTTATAAGACTTGGTATATATTGATTCAATACTCTTTGATTCAATATTATAAGCAAGACCTGGTGCATTGTGCTTGGGCTATGGAGTCTAGGCAACAAATAGAACTTGAATATGGAATATGCAACTTCCAAAATCTTGTGACATGATATATGCAACTATGAAAGTCTTGTGACATGTGACATGTGGCAAGCATCTTTTCCAAGCAATGTGCAAACTTTAAAATTGGTGCAACATGCAAAAATAAAATTTTGGGAAGAGGCAATAATAAGTTTTAAGGATTAAACATGAGAGGTTGGAAATGGCCATGTCAAATATTTTATAATATTTTTTCAAAGCATTACCCTTCTTTTCATTGTGTCTTGCATGACAAAGAAACAAAATCACATTGCCATTGTCAATTTATATGTGGAGGGTTATTCAAGGTTTCAAGACTTTCTTCATATTTTCCTACTTTAATCCTCTCATGGTCATGTTAATCCATATAGAGGTCCATGATATAAACACT
>SNQJ01S0235885.1:3101-13863 GCA_010110895.2 Picea sitchensis
GAAGTCTTTTGTTTAGCAAATGGCATTCTTTCTGTGCTATTCATATTCTGTTACACATATATGTTCTGTTGTATACAGAAATCGAAGAAGATAGTTTGTTTAAAGTGCTCTGCGATTTGAAACACTTCAACTTGATTTCTGTTGGTTGCTAACTTCTGTCACACTGGATCTTCCAAGTCTTCAGCACATAAGTCTTGTCAATTGCCACAAGATTGTTGAATTGAACTTATCTAGTCTAGCTCTGGTATCAATAAATGTCATAAGTTGTCCAATTCTTAATCGAGCTGATATTACATCAACTGCACTTGAGAAATTGGTTCTCCAGAAGCAGAAGAGTTTGACAACTATAATGCTCATGACAAATTTGCAGCCTATCATTAATTCTTGTCCCCAATTAAATAAAGCATTAGAATTTTTTCAGTACATGAAAGATTTGAAGTGCACTGTGAATGTGGTGACTTATAGTATTCTTCTTAAAGGCTAGGAAGGTGGATGAATCTTTTTATCTCTTTGAAGAGTTCAAAGCAAGAGGTGGTAGCCCTGATTCTACCTGTTATAATGGCCTTATGACTGGGTTGAGAAATGAAAATAGAGGAATGGAAGCATATGAAATATTCGAGGAAGCACGTAGCAAAGGATGTAAACAAATAACTTTTTTATGTGGGGTAGGTCACATGATGGACATAAGATCTACAAAGACATGCTTCAAAGAGGTTGCAGTCCAGATCTTATTCTATATAATGTATACATGGATTGCACCCTTAGAGATGGGGAAATTAACAAGGTCCATGGCATATTTATGGAAATGAAGGAACATGGTTGTGTCCCAGATGCTCGTTCCTACTCTATTCTCATGCGTGGTCTCATAAAGACAGGTGATACACATGCACTATATAACCTTTTTTGTGCTATGAAGAATCAAGGTTGTGAACGTAATTCATTCACATTCAACATTGCAATTGACTGTTCTTGCAAGTCGGGGAAAGTGAATGATGGATACAAACTCTTTGAGGAAATGAGAGCTAAGGGGCTGAAAATATTGAGCAAGCTGCTATTGTGGGCGCTTTAAATGTTTTGAAACTTCAGGCTTGCAAGTATCTTGAGAATACAACATTGATTCCACTCCATAAAGGAAGAGCACTTCCAAACCTCTGCGATTTGAAGAGGAATCACTATAGCTAGACTTTGAATCGTTGGCTCTCAACGAGCACTCAACAGCTGGCATCAACTATTTATCTATGCCACTTCACATATGCAGATTCGTGCATGTATAACGCAGGGAAGAAAACCGTTTTGTAATCTCATGAAACGGGTCGATTGGGTATGTAAAACGTGTCTCAAAACCTTTTTGTAACTACTTGTTTACCTAGGGCGCAAAGCCATGCATTGTAACTGATCTGAAACGTTATATAAGGAGCTTCTATGCTCGATAAGGAGGGGAGACGTAGCATAGATTAGATAGAGGAATGGAAATCTCCAAGCACTGTAATGTTCTTATTTTCAATAAAATAGTTAAGAGTTCCATTAATTCGATTTATGTTATTGCAAGGTTGTTGCTCGTTTTCCAGTATGTGTTGATTTAGAGTCTTGTCTGTTGACAGAGAAGGAAGGGTCCCCTTCGATGGAAACAGAGATGTGTATATTGCATTTACAGTAGACTCCATCTTCAGATTTGAACACCCTCTTTCAACAAAGATTTGATTCCAATTTACATTGTCAGTTTTGTCATTGATTTAATAGAACAGAAATAACATTTCATTTGATTGTAACAGAGGGTTTAGCATTTCAAGATTCAAGTTTAGACATTATCTTTTTCAGCCATTGATTTCATTTTTTAGTTCAGACTGCTTAACATTCAGGAACTAGCCTGGATATCTCATGAGATAGAGAATTTTCCTTTGATTACAGTAGAGGGTTTCATTGCATTATAAAATAGAAGGTTGTTGAGTTGTGTGGAGTAATAAGTAGAAAAATCTTAATTGTTTTCAGTCATCAGTGTGCAGTAGACCTTTTACATGCATATACAGAGCATTTTTATGAAGTTAGTACAGGTTAGCACAGAGTAGTGTAGAACGAGTGCAAGTCAGTATAGAGTAGTGCCGAACAAAGTAGAGTACAGTAGATTCTTCCAGCAAGTTTATTTTAGCAGTCCAGGGATTAGTTTTGCATCCTTTAAACCCCCTCTTCAACCCTGCATTTCTTGTGCTGGTTCCTCTAAGTCTACCTTCCCGGGTTGACAATTAAATGTTGATTTACATGGTATATCTTTATCTTTACAGGTATTTCCTCAAAATAGGCTTGCACCCAACAGTCCCCCAACACTGACATGTGGCTCGTCCCGAGCCACCTAGGTAGTGTGTGCTTCCTGAATAGCCTCTCCCAGGCTGTGGAACTTGTCTATGAGTTCCCTTCCTCTTGCTTGGATCTGCACGTCTTTTCCTTTGAGTGATTCCACTAATTACATTTTGATCTCCTCCTAGATCAGTTCTGTGCACCCTGTCTATGATTGTGTCATGTTTTTCTTTTCCTCCTCCAACTCCATGATCATCTATGTTGATTTCTCTTGAATGGGTTCTAGTTCTTCTTGTCTTGCTTGCTTCTTTTTTTGCGCAGTCTTCAATTCTGAATGTAGCTTCTTCATATCTTCGGTCCCCTTCATGGAATTTGTGATGCTCATTGATTTATGTCTTTTCTTGAGCTCTTGTATGGTTGCGTTGACTCTTTCTTCTTCTTGGTCCCACTATTGGACCTACTCATCCTCTTCTAATGTTGTCCAGAGCTGCGTGTCTCTGTCAAACAATTATTCTACTGCACTTACTTTTTTATTCATCTCCACCATTTGGAGTGCATATTCTTCTTTCCTCCACTCTTGTACCTTAGGAGGAGTCATGGGATTGAAATTTTCCTTTATTTCCTGGATCTCCTGTCTGTGTTGATCGACTGTTTGTGCAATGAGGTTGATCTTCTCCTCTACACTTCTCTTTGTTGTTTGGGATGTAGTTGTATGCCACTGTCAATCCATGCTCCAATCTATCTTTATGTTCTTTTTCCTCCTTGGTTTCAATATTTACGTGCTCGACCGCCAATTCCAAGGCATCCATGCTATTATTTTTTTCCTACAATTCTTCCACATCTGTCCTTGCGCGTGATTGCACTTCTTGCACGACATTGACTTGAAGCTTGTATAGTTCCTTGGTTGGTATAATTTCCATTACAAAATCTACCTACACTAGATCCTTCAGTGGTTTTAGGCTATTCCTTCATCCATTTCTAGCATGCGTGATGTGATTTGGAAGTTCAAACTCACCTGCACTATGGTTTGGATGGTGTCATGTTCGCTCGTCACGGTCCTTGCCTCTACTTCTGTTGTTGTGGGGAAAGGATTTGTTCCTCCTTCAATTATTTTTCCTCCATGAATTCATTCCAAGACCTGCATTATATTGACCAACTAATTTTTTATTCTACCTCGTTGTTGTTGAGATTCCTCGAAGTCGTCAACTACCCGATCTTACACTTGTTCTGTGATGAGGTCAACATCGTCCTCAATGATTGTATACTCTAGCAACTATTTATGCACGTTGACCTTATTATGCGGCCCTCCTGTGTGTATGATTAGCCACTTAGGTGGCTATGTTTCTTGTGGGGTGGATGTAGAGGGGTTTCTTGTGTCCTTGTTTCCCTCACTCCTTGTTCTTCTTATGATGGGGTAGTGTCCTTTTTCCCTGCCTATGAATCCTTCTTTGGCGCACTCCCCTTCTTCTGCTACACCAACGTCTAACTAGGATTCAAATTTTTAGGCACAATGTTATCTCCTACAGGTGTTTTAGATACCCTTCTTCTACCTCCTTGCCTGTAGGAACTTCCCTAGTAATGAATGGGATCTTCCAGTTGTCATGCCAATCTTGCATGGCCATTTCTACCTCTTCTCCACTGATGCAGTATCGAAGTTGAAACCATTCCTTGTCTTGATCCCTGCACACCTAGATCCACATATTATGGTGCGTGGCTTTGAAATTTTATATGCCTTGGTATTGTGCGACAACCTCCAAAGTGATTCTCCATTTATTTTCTATACTCTCTTGGATGTCGCTGAAGTACCATGCAAAGGTACATGAATTTCCACTTCTTATCTTGGGGTCTGATGTGCTACCCATTGATGTATACCGTTTTGCATGGAAATGACCTATTTTGTCGCAAAAATATGAATATGGAGGTTCCCTCCACCCGACCATTGTTATCAAGATAATCAACCATGAATAATGAAAATTTGTCCCCAAGTCCTACACGTCTTTGCAGTCGTCAAGGAACATTTTCAATAGGTAGGGGGCCCAAATGAGCATGGTGCCATTGGTGCAATGGGATGCAAATGCGAAAACCCCTATAGGGAATTCCTCCTTGAGGAACTTCCTCAATAGCTTGCAGGCCATGCGTTTTGTGGCCATCCTAGTGGTTGTGTCACCGATTCTTTTTATTATGATTCCGTGCGAGCCCCTCCCTATTCTGTATGTTTTCTTCATTTCCTCGGAAAGATCCTCCTCCTTTGTCTTTTCATCCAAGTATTACGCAAGACTCTCGCCCATTGATGAAAAACCTGCAATGAACGCCATAAATTGCACATTGATGGAGACAGGTTCCTCCATCCATAGGAATCCTCCATGGAGGTGTTGTAGTGGGAAAAACCCCCCGCAGACTACACTAGGATTATAAAGTGCACACAAAGATAACCATATAAAGTCTCCTACTTTTAACAACCATCCCAACAATACCCTAGATTCACGTATAAAATACAAAGTATAAGGATCTGGTAGTCTTACCTTAAACCCTATGTCTGGTGTCGATCCTTCTACGCTCGATCATTTCTTGACTTCAAGTCTCCTCCCAAGGCTGACCTGCATTCACCAAAAGACAAACAAGAAACTACAAACATGCATATTATATATGGATTAGTGGGTTAGATTTCATAACAAAATGTAAATCAAATACGAAGATTGAACACATCATATGGTGGGATGGAAAAAGTACTTCTTTATATTAATCTCACAAAGTCAGTTACAAAGGAGATCAAAAACTGCTCCTCGAAGCTGGTCCTGGGCTCCTCTTCACCAAGCTCCAACTTCTTTCACATAACCTTCTTCTCTCAAACTTCTCTCTAGAGAATGGGCATAGGCTTTTGAATGAGGAAAAAGGGACAAGAATAGGGAATTTTGCCTCAAAATTCACAATGTGGTTGCAAATTATTGGGGCAAGGGGGGAAAGTGAAATGGGAAGAGTTTCACTATAGCTATGTTTCTCCTTGGAATGAGACCCCAACACCTCCTTTTATATGGAAAAAGGATGGTTATTCGGTTGGGTGATGGGCTATATGTGGTGAATTAGTTGGGAAACTACACAATAGCCCATAATCTCAGTGAATCCCTTGCAACTTTTTATTTTTTGCAACTTTTGTGGGTATACGCGGGAAGTAATGGTGTAGCTAATGTGTGTACATGGGCAGTAGTGGTGCAGGGTGCATAGATATTCAAAAATTATGTTTTTAAGAAGAGTTATTCGGTTTTGGGTTGGAAAAAATAGTAAGTAAGATGGCATGATGCTAGGTATTCATGTATGGTGTAATTTAGGGTTATAAAAGATGACCCCTAATGTGTGAGGTAAGAAGAGAATCTGATGGTCGAAATACATTACAAGTATTTACCAACGTATGAAGTGAGCGAGCCTAGGACTGGAGTTCGGGAGGCACCATCTGCAAAATAACAATTGTCTCACCGAAGCGGGCATACCCATGCTTGGGATGAAATAAATCATGGATGCCAATCAAATAAACTGTAGATCCATGTGATATAACTATATAAAGTGTAGCCGCAATAAATACATAGTGGATATACATCTCAAAATCAAACATATATGTGTATAGTATCTATCTTCAAGAATCCAATGATGCTTGATGGTTGGAGATGAGGCCTTCATAGCTCAAGCAATGACTTCAAGATATTCAAAACTCAGGTAGGAGTGTAATGTGAGTGTACAACTTCACTACCTAGAGGTCTTCGATGACTCGTCGAGGAATAGACAAGAGGATCTCGATGATTAGGAAAACAACTTCAGTGATTTTGAACAAGGAATTGATTGGACTTTCAGGATGGTCGAGTGTGAGGACAAGAGACACACTACAAAAGGGATGACTCGATGCTGAGGAAAACCTCCCTTGTACAATAGCACGACTGATGATCAGACTCAGGTAGTAATACATTGACATAAGTTCACGATGCAGGAGGCAACACAAACTCTCCATATGTTCAGAAGAATAACCAAATGGAGGATGACACAACTCTATGTTACAAGAACAACTTCCTAAGGTCATACTAAATCCCAAATCTTGACGAACAAATGGAAGGATGTGATTTTTCCAAAGGTGACTCATTGTGCTGCCATAAATACTATTCCCATCCTCTTTTTGGGGTATATTTGATTTTTTTTGTCTTTTTAAATAATTTTGAAAATCTTGAAAAAGAATAAAAGAATGCTATGTTACAAAGGAGGAACGAGTGTCACAACCATACTAGTTCCCAAAACAAGGAACATGCTAATGCTCATAGAAAGGAGACATGTGAAGGAAAGGACACTCGGGAAAATTCCTCCATGGGTCAAGGTGTCAAGATGCAAAGGAAAAGTTCTACAAGGCTTGCATATAAGGCATGCTTCAATGGTTCAGTTGAGAGAAACATGGAGCTGGCATTAGGCCAAAGACGCATGAATGAAAATGTGATTAATAGGACACAATGATAATGTCCTTCAATTTAATTTTAACACGCCCATGGAAGGTAAGCTCGATTCTTTTTCATGTTTAGAGAGTCTGAAAAAGCGTAAAAGAAGACTACACTAGGGTACCTTGTTTTCATATAGTTTGGTCGGTTCGAAAAAGGGGTACACTTGCACCAAAAATACATCTATTCAAAACCATTTTAATGAGTGTGACAAAGACAAGATCACTCGACAATATTTTCAATTTTAAGGAGTCTGAAAAGAGATTAACTATGGACTCACTTCCTTTTTCTAGATTTAGTCTCCCTAGCCTGAAAAATAAAAATTTACTAAGGATAAATCTCCCGGCGAGACGAATCTCCTGGCGAGACAAATCTCCCGAGGTGTACCTTTTTCCTCCTTAATCTAAAGGCTGTAAAAAGGGGTAAAATCATGTGAGTAGATGTTTTTCTAAACCAATTAACGAGTGTGAAAGAACAAGGTCACTCGACAATCTTTTCAATTTTAAGGTGTCTGAAAAGAGCTTAACTATGGACTCCATAGGGTATGTTATTCTGGACCAATTTAACAAGTGTGAAGGAACAAGGTCACTCAACAATCTTTTCATATTTAGGGAGTCTAAACAGAGCTTAACTATGGACTCCGTGGGGGTTCCTTTTTCGTAAATTTAGTTCCTTAGGAATGAAAAAGGGTTAAACTTATACTTGAGAATACTCTTCTAGCGAGCCAAAGTTCCTAGAGTATATCTTTGTTCGTACAATTGACCATTTGGACCGAAAAAGGGGTAAACTACCATCAGACAGATGTTCCTTCAAATTTTAGTTTGGTGAGCGTGAAGGACAACAAGATCACTCGACAATATTTTCATGTTTAGAGAGTCTAAAAAGGGCTTAATGACTCCAAGTGGTTATTTTTCTCAAGTAATCTCGACGAGATCACTTGCACCAAGAGGGGGAAGCAAGGGCTCCCATGCCCCCATTGGATAAACCAATGGATCAATTGCAAAGACCATGTCTCAATAAGGAAAACATGAGTGAACAAGTTCCTACTTAGGAGCAATTGAACATTGAGGATAAGACGCCACATAGTTAACCTATGGCGGGGTAGAGTCTACACAAACACTAGGAACATGTAAAGGGGTAGTCTGAAATAATGTCGAATTGGGATGGTGATTATCAGATGCCAGCTGGTCAATAGTGACAATGCTTCCATTGTGAGGGAAACGCATCACACGGAAGAGCGTAGACACCACATCTTTCATAGAATATACACAATCACGCCTGAGAAGCATATTAAAATCTAACGGGCCTTGCACCACTATAACATTGACAAGGACAATATTCCCACCTAATGAGATAGGAAATTAAGGAATAATCCCCAAATATTCACTAGGACATCTTTCAAAATCCAACAACTCATGTGAAGCAGACACAAGCTCGGGAGATCCCAAGACTTTTCAAACTGTGGAGGATAAAATACTTGCGGAGGCTCCTTCATCCACAATACATCGATAAATGTTTGTTGAATTAACTTCAAACCTTATTTGAAAAGGTATGGAACAAGGAATATGAGGCTCAACAAGGTCATTCCAATCAAAGGAAACCATCCTAGGGCTCAGAGGGGGTATGCTTGGAATGAGCAGAATGCCCCCTTATTATGAAAGTCCTGAACTAGAAATTCTAAAAATATAGTCAGTAGACACATCACTCCCCAAGAGAAGAGTGGGATCAACCGAAGATTGCATCGTCGTGACCACTTTCTCAACCAGTGTTTGAATAGGCTATGAGACTACATGGTCTAAAGGCACCTCATCCCCCAAAAGAGGAGTGGGATCAGTCGATGACTGCATCGACATGACCACTTTCTTAACCAATGGTTGAATAGGCTGAGAGACTACATGGTCTAAAGGCACCTCACCCCCCAAAACAGGAGTGGGATTAGTCGATGACTACATCGGCATGACCACTTTCTTAACTAATGGCTGAATAGGCTGAGAGACTACATGGTCTAAAGGAACATCACCCCCCAAAAGAGGAGTGGGATCAGCCAATGAATGCATCGTCATGACCACTTTCTCAACCAATGGTTGAATAGGCTATGAGACTACATGGTCTAAAGGCACCTCACCCCCCAAAAGAGGAGTGGGATCAGTCAATGAATGCATCAACATGACCACTTTCTCAACCAATGGTTGAATAGGCTGAGTGACTACATGGTATAAAGTACCTCACCCCCGAAAAGAGGAGTGGGATCAATAGATGACTACATCGACATGATCACTTTCTCAACCAATGGATGAATAGGCTGAGAGAAAACCTCAGAAGACTCAGAATCAGAAGAGCTTCTAGACAGGTATCACAATCTTCATACCTATGGAATGATACGGCACAAATGAGTAAGGTGATATCCCTTGCAAATATTACAAGAGAACTTAGGCTTATGTCCTATCCATCTAGGTTTCTCAATAAAATCAATGCCCCCACCATGACTAGCAGTGGTTGGTTTCATATCTCCAACATGACTTGCATTGGTTGGTGATGGGTCGATAACATGACTTGCAAAGGCTATTGACTTATTTCCAATATGATTAGCAGTGACTGGAATTTCCCCCCCAACATGATTTGCAGAGGTTGGGTGCTTTCCCCTAGCATGACTTGCAGAGGCTGGGTGTTTTTCTTCAACATGACTTGCATAGGTTGATGACCTATATCCAACATGAATTTCAGAGGTTGGTGAGTTCATTTTCCTATTCTTCCTCTTTCTATTTCATTTAGACTTCTGGTTATTAGTAACTGTACTTTCATGAGAGGCAGGAGAAGGAGGAGGAGAAGACTTTGTTGATGACGGAACATCAACATTGTTCCCATGACATAAAGTTCTTAACTGAGAGGTGTCAAGAGCATTTGGGACATTTGGAATGGTACCCAACCAAACCGGTAGTCCCACATTCAACCCAGAAATGTACAAAGTGGCCATCAAAGGGACACCAATGTTTATGAAGAAAGGAAAAGCACAAGAATCCCCTTGCGAACGGGTTCCTTGGTTGGTATCATCAGAAACTTTATCCATGAAGATATTATGCACAAGCTCTCCCCTTGCAAGATTTCTCAAGTCCGTAAAAGTCTCACACACTCACTCTTGGTGAACCAGTGGTTATCAAAACAATGCCTATAAAGAGACAGCTCCATGTTTCTAAGAGGAAGACCAAAAATTCCTCACAATCGGTGGATTGGGCGGTCTACCACCCTAGGTCAGAGACCCAAAGAAATGATTGACTAAATCACTATGGAAAACTAGGGAGAACAGAGCACACACTAAACATTCCTAAAGGAAAATCAAGCAAATGACTAACTAGTAGGAAGAATAGTTATGCCAGCCAACACTAGAGAAACTTACTGGTGGAAGTGCAACTCGAACACGGAAGCACCCTCCGGGAATACTCTATAAATATTGGCCTGATGTCTACTCTAGGTACCATGGTATGCCCCTGTAGTCACCTATGTAAGTCCCTAAAATAAAGGCAACTAGGTCGCCAGCTCGTGAACAATTACCAGGCGGGTACAATCAACAGTCGGGTGGACTGGAATGAGCAGGGTATCAAGCTCAAAACCTATCGAGGGTATCGAAATAAAGTGTTCCGGAAGACGATTGAGGACCTTGAATGGATTCGAGACCCATGAAGCTCCATGGAAAATGCAATCAATGGAATCTCATGATAAGTCCTCTATATGCATTTCCCACTACGCTTGGTCCAACTTTGGGCGGGTTATATCCACTACCTTTCCGCACGCGACCTCGTGTTTAGCCCCTGTGTTAGAGGGGGGTCCTCGATAATTTCCACATTACTGGACTTTTTACAATCTGTTAAGCCCTAATATTGGCTCATTACCACTTAATTGGGGCATATTAGATTAGTAATGTTATTTTATTTATGTCGGATTTAGGCCATTAGTTGTAATTTAGATTAGTAATGTTATTTTATTTATGTCGGCTTTAGGCCATT
>SNQJ01S0235886.1:0-13863 GCA_010110895.2 Picea sitchensis
GTGCTTATCATCCATGACATGATTAAAAAATTTCTTCAAAAACTGAAATGAATTGAAGGTTAATGGTATAGAGTTATAATGCATTAATTCATATTTTTTCTCAGGCTCTAAGCTTTCATCTGGAATTTAAAAATCAATGTATCTCAAGGGCTGCAATTCTGGGTCTAGAACAACTTCCATATCATCAATGACATCCTTAATTGATTCATTAGAAGATTCTACATCTTCACTATTTACAACTTGTTTATAATTTTCTCTCAGAAATTGAAATGAAGAGAAACATAAGGGTAAAGTCTTTCCACTTACTCTGAAATTTTCTACATTTTGCTCATTGCTATCATAATTGCTATGCACAGGTTGAATGTCATGTTTTAATTGCAATTGATCTTCTTCCTCCCAACAATATGTTGCTGATGGTTTTGAAGAATTCACCTTGGTGTAATCCTCATCATAGTTATCATACTTGGGTAGATCGTCCATGAAGGAAATTTCATCAAACATAAACATCATATCCATTGATTTCTCTTCTACAAACTGAGTTGGAGTTTGAGTGTAGTAGTTTTCCTTTCTCTCAACTGAAATCCCATCTCTGAATCAAAGAATCTGGGTAATGTAAGAGAGCTAAACTAGGAGGTGGTCTTATATCAGCAGGCATGGAATTGTAAACTTGATTGAATCTGGATGAAAATGTATGCATTGTTTCCCCTGGCTTTCTTTTCAAATGATCATACTCTTCTAGAATGACGAAAAGATTTCTCTTGATATCCCATTTATTAAGGAAGATTTTTACAAACTGCTGAAGATTGGGAATGCTTGCAGCTGACAAACTTTTGACCCATTCCTTAGCTCTACCTTGCAAATATAAAGAAAAAATCCTAATGCAAACATCATCTTCCTCAACCTCAAAAAGGTCAAGATAATTTTCAAAACCTTGTATGTGTTTTCCAGATGCGATATTACCATGTTCTCCATCAAATCTGGGAAGATGTTTGTAATAATTGGTAGGGAAATCATGGAGTATAAGGGGTAAGATAAGAGGCTTGTATCTATCTGGAATATTTACAGTTGTAGGAGTTTGTACAAGGGATGTAAAACTAGGCTTGATCTCTTGAGGTTCCTCAGGTTGAATTTGATCAACATGAGTTTCAACAATATGGTTTTGGACAAGTTCACAAAAAGGGAAGAAATAATTAAAAATAAAACCAATTACATCTTGGATAAAATTCCAACTTGCATACCTGGTCTTTTCAGATTGTCTTGTCATTATTTCAAGTTCTTCCTCCAACGGATTCTTTGAATCAGAACTGATCTGGAGCTTATTGGAGTCACTAGGTTGATGATCCAGCCTTCTTGTGTCTGATCATTGTCCACCATTAGTAATCAGATTTGGAACTTGATACACTTTTCTGAGGAAGTTCCCCAATATGGTTGCCACTATGTTAGCCACTTTGTAATTTTCCCAAGGCTATGGAGGCAATCACTGAGGTAACATCAAACCACTTGGAGTCCTGGATCTAGCCCTCCAAGACTTAGAGAGGGCTCTCTCTAAATGATATATCTTTGTTTGATGAGAATTTTAGGCTATTTATTACTGTACAGAGGTTTTTTTTTTTTTAAATGGTTGGCTGGAACAGGAAGGGAGGGACATTGGGAAATGGAGTCAAAGAGGCATGAACCAATCAAGACAATTTCTATAGGAAAAACTCACAGGGAAGGATAGGAACCTCTGTTGGATTCTTTGAAATTGTTGAATGATATGAAAGAAAAGGTGAGGAAAGAGGATTGTATCAGAGCTATTAAGAATTATGAAACTAACCATCTAGTAGAAAACACAAAAATTATCCAAAGCCAGAAACAGAGTGTATTTTAAAACAAATTCTGATCGTAATTTTCTATTGAATAATTTAGAAAGAAACTATATGTGACAGAGAAAACATATTACAGAAGAGACACTTCACCAAAAAGATATGCCACAGGAATCCTGAGAAGCTTGACTTGTATTACTGAGATTTGATTAAAAGAGGCTCTGTGAGCTTCTCTACAATGTTTCTCTTTCTAATAGGTCTCAACTAATCCACCTCTAATACTTTGAAATTAGAAGTATTTATAAATTATTTACAATGATCATGTCATTAATGAGCAGGATTGGATTTAGGCAAATCTAAACCAATTCGATTTCGGATTACAAAGAAATAGATATCATTGAGATTCATTTAGATATCCAGCCTTGTTTTGATGGGATCTGTGGGTGCTTTGTGCCTTTGAATCCGCTCTCTTTCCCATCGGTCCTTTGAATTTCTGCCTCTTGAATTTATGAAAAATAGGGTCCTGTGAAGTCTTAATTTCTCCCAATATGAGATGTCTTTGTAAGAACGGGGGGAGATTTTTGTAGATGAGTTTGTGCTGAAAAAAAAAAACCTATTTCGGTTTTTCCGGATTCATATCCATCTCTCCAAAACAGCCCCCACAAAAACATAATAAGATCAGGAAAACTAGAAATCTGAAAAAATGGTGCTCAAAGATGGCTTCAATTCTCCCAATCCCTTATATCTATGAAAAACTAGAGAGAGTTTATTGTTCTTCAGCCCATTATGGAGAAAAAAACTCTCTCGGTTTTTCAAAATTCATTCTTTTTTTCCTAGAATCTCTCTCGGAAAACAGGTGGTCAAAACTGGCGAAAACGTTTTTTTTGTTATCTTGGGGAAGGCGGTTTTGGAGGAGGGAGAGTGGTTTTCAGACCCCCTAGGGTGTTAAGTGGTATTAGGAGGGGGGGGTCTGAGTTCACCTAATGGTGACAAGTGTCCTCTAGTGTTTTTTCATATCAGACCCCCCTTTTGGTTGAGTGACGTAAGGTGGGGGTCCGATATATGGGGAAAGGGTGTGGATGTTTAGAACTTAGGATATAGTTTTTAATTTTATTTTTATTTTTTTATATTCGTTTTTGGTTTTATTATTTATTTGTTTTTTTTTTTGTTTTTTTTGTTTTATTATTGTTTAAATTTTTATATGTATTATTGTTTTATATAATTTATGTTTTATACTATTGTTTTTATTTATTATTTATATGTTTTTTATTGTTTTAATTATATAGTTTAGTTTTTATTTGTATTTTATTTTTGTTTTATATTTTTTAAATTGGTTTTTAGTTTAATGTTTTATCCTAACCTAATTACTAACCTAATTACTAATTGTTAACACTATTAATTTAAACTAATTAATTATGTATTGTTAATTAGCCTATTAAACTAATCTAATTAAATTAAATTTATTAGTCTAATTAGTATTAAAAAATGCCACTAACCATTTATTATTAACCTAATGGTTTTTTATCCTAATCTTATTTATTCATGTAGGGATGAAAATGGCGGAGGGGTGAAGAAATGGAGGGTGAGGGAACGAAGGGTGTGGCAGGGTGATGAAGGATCGAGCGAAATGGATGGAGTGGGAAGTGAAATCAACCGAGCCCAGCAAGCCAGATATCTTCGTTATGAGAGAAATTCCAAATGGGCAGCTGAAGAATCAAGTCACCTATGATTATAGGATCCCAACACCTATTAGATAATTTTGTAGTAACGGTCATAGGATTATGAGGCAAGGCCTGAATCATCATGTGCACTGGGAGATTAGTCTGCATGCGCAATTGGGATAGAGCATGTGCACATCATAGGAATGGTTTTGTGTGTAGTCGTATTATGAGTTCATTATGTTGTTTAGTCGTTATCATGTTAAGTAACTTCGGCAGTAAATGCATGGGCCCTAGAGTGAAGCTAGAAATGTCATGCATGTTGAGAGACAATCGACACAGCCAACACAATGACACTTGAGCATGCAAAATTTCTAAGATATAGTGGTTTCACATGGTACAAGATCGGTTTGTGCGCACTAAGAAAAATGTAGTTGCGTGTAGAACAAGGCCAGTTATGTGCATTGTTGATTTCAATGAGTTACTTCTGTAGAAGAAAGAGTTGATATCGTATCATTAATTACCAAGTTACAGTAGTGGAGACTTTACAATGTGGTAATGGAACTCATCTAGGAGGCTGGATACATCACAAAGTGGTATCATAGCTCAAACTTTTGATGTGACATGACCTTTGAGCAGAGCTGGGAATGTTACATTCTCGTCTTGACAACAACTTCAAATTCAAATTTCTGAAAGAGAAGCAACCAGTGGCATATTCTTCCTCATAATACCGTCGTGTTGACTAAATACTTTAGTGTGGAGTGGTCTATAAATAATTTGAAAGGGGTCCCTAACAAGTAATGGTGAAGCTTATGCGAGGCATATACCATGACGAGGCCCTCACACTCTATTTTAGTATAATTCTTCTCTGCATCAGACAACTTGCAACTGGAAAAATATATTGGATGGTCAATATTTCCTTCACCCAACTGCATATGAACTTCTCTGAGTGTAATGGACGAGGCATCCACATGAACATCAAAGAGCTTAGACCAGTCAGGAAAAACTAGAATCGACATAGTGATGAGTTTCTCTTTGATATTATAAAAATCTTCCTTGCATTCTTGTGTCAAAACATACTTAATGTCCTTGCACAATAAATTCTCCAATGTGGTGGCAATGTTGGCATAGCTCTAGATAAATAGTCAATAATATCCCATGTAGCCAAATATAGCATGCAACTCCCAAACTGAGGTGGGGGAATACCATGTCCAATATGGCAACAATTTTATCCTAGTTGACCAACAATCCATCCTTCCAAACTACTTGAAAAATGTTCCAAATGGCGTATAGAATATGCACTTCTTCAAATTTAATGAAATTTGGAGCTAGTGACATCAATCCACCATCAACCAAAGGGCCTGCATGTTTTCTTTAAACAAATTGAATATTGTCCAGTCATCAAAGTAAACCTCCAAAAACTTGTGGATGAATTCATTAAAGGTTGTGACCACAATCCTAGAAAATACTACGAGGGAATTCTTGAGGCCAAAAGGCATCGCAATGTATGCAAAATACCCCCATTCCATCACAAAGGTGGTTTTGGATTGATCTTATTATATGATTCAAACCTGATGATACCTCGAAAAGTCATCTATAAAAGAGTAGGCTTCCCAAACTCCAACATTTTCTAGCACCTCATTAGTGAAATGGATAGGGAAAGGGTCGTGGACGCAAGGTATATTGAGACTTCACAGATCTACACATATCTTGATATCACCAGTTTTTTTAGGTTGCACCACCATAAGATTAATCTAATCGAACTCTTCCATAGGAACAATGATTCCAACATCCAACATTCGATCGATCTCTTTGTGCACCTTTTCCTTATATTTGGGGTTTAATCGACACGACCTCCTTTTGACTGGTTTGGCATCTAGCTCAAGTTGAATTTTCATAGCCCCCAACAATCCTGTGATTCCCTTAATTTCTAAGAAGTTGTGGGGAAACAAGTCCTCATATTCCTTGAGTAGGTCAACAAACTGGGTGACAACCTCGTCCCAATAATCTCCAATAATAGCCATTTTGGGTGCTTCTTGAGTGCTAATATCATGTTTCTCTATATTAATTGGATGATCATAGTGTGGCGTCGCCATATCTGCCTCCTTCCCCTTCAGGACGCATTCCCCCTCAGATTGTTTTATCTATATTCCCCAAGGATCATCGTCGTCAATGTCATCCACCTCGACCTTCCAATAATGGATGACATATTTCATCTTTACCATTGGTTGATGGTAGGAGCAGACTGTCTTTGGAGTGGCATTATTTGGCTAACAATGAAATATAAAGTTCTTAATTATGCAGAGTGCATCCCTTTGAGAAATATATTTTGTTGTGAAGAGAAAAGTTGAGCAAAGCATTGATCTTACGTGAATCCATTCTACCATCTACCCCTAGAGCTCCTCCTAAATATACCACCTTGTGGGAACCATATCCATAATATGAACGAACCAATGGACCCATTGTGTGTGGGGAATATTCTTGGAAGTCCAGCACCGCTCGCAAAATGAAATGTGTTATTGGGGATCTTTGGTACCCTTCTACTGATTGGCTAGTTCAAAGTCTGATATGGGTTGGAACCTAACCCTTATTAAATCGTCCACTTGCACCCATTCCTAAATATGTGCATGATGCATCACCCACCATTGCAAAATTTTCCCCTAAACCACAACATCCATGGCCAAAATCCTTCTTTCTACTGGGACAACCTTCTCCATTTTCACTGCGAATGCCTCTATTGGCCCTATCTCATGAAATCGTGGGGCATCACATAACTTTGATCCAATCCAATGAATTTATTTATTTGATCTCTCACATATGTGAGTAGAGACCTCATACAACTTGTTATGCCATATTTCCATATCACCTTCAAAGTCAATAACATAGGACTTTGTGCCCCGCCAACTTAATTCTCCATCTACGGTGGGGTTGATATAGTCTTCCTCTGTGCTCAGTGATGTTATAAATGTTCTCAATTAAATATATTTTCACATCCTCATCCATCAGCTCATTGTATCTATCCCCTTCATTAGAATCTAGAGGTGTGATTATGCACAAGGTGTCTATTTAAAATGACATATGTCTCTTCTTCATATTAATCAATGCATTGTTTTCAAATCCCCAATTGATGCCAAGCAATGTAGCATATGGGTCAAATTCATCCATAATCTCTATGACCTCAAAGTTCACTTTTTTTCACCCCTTCTATATTCACCTCTACTTTCTTCGGTCGACCTCTACGATAGATCTTGTGCTATTTCACCAACAACAGTTGGATGGCCGACTAGACCAAATTTGGTTTCCCCGTCAAATCCTAGGACTTCTTTGGTAGAATATTTACGTCATACCCAAGATCCAACATGACTCCATCCATGTCATAAACACTAAGCTCATCTTCCATATTGAATTCTCTACCATTAAATTTATTCTTTCTTACCTAACAGACCTCCCTTTATGGTAGAGTGGTTGAATTAGTTATATTTGTCATCTCCTTCCCCATACAAGTGGATAACATTTGTGTTATATTCCTCGCAGCATCAGGATCATTGAGAAATATCAAACAACAACATAAGAAATTACTTACTTGATCTTCAGTGTTCATCTAGTGACCCTACTCATGCAATGTTTTGCGCACTTTGTGCCTTGGAACTCCTCCAAGCGATGTTCCTCAATCAATATTTGATCGGTGCATCACATATATTATTATATATGTGCTTCTTCCATCAACCTTTGTGTTGTCTGATGCATCTCCTCATGCATACGAACTTCCTCCAATGATCTTTGCATCACGTACTATAGCTCTTCCCGGGTGCAAGCCTCTTCCAACAACCTTTGTGTCATTCGTTGTACCTCTTCGCGTATCCAGGCCTCCTCGAGCGACCTTTGTGTCGCTCACTGCACTTTGGCATAGATATGAGCCTCCTTAAGTGATATATGTGTCACGTGTTGTAGCTCTTTGTACACTCTTCATTATTCCAAGGCTATTTGCACGTTGTGCATAAACAAATTTTGTTGGGTAGCATCGAACTTAAGAGGGCATTGCATTGCCTTCCTGATATTTCCCTCTGTATTTTTACCTGATCTCTCATCCTGCTTGAAGTCCCTTCATGTCTTCGCTTCACCTCGGGATATAACCTAGAAATCAACTTCATGTTGGCACGCAGTGGGAAGACATAGGGTTCAACGTGAATTTTCCAACAAAACCCTTAGATATCGGCCCTTTCGGCATCACCCACAAGCAGGTGAAGTCTCACCCAAGGTATCTATGGGATCTACATGAACCAGATTTCCAGAGTGATGACGGGATGGGAGATAGTCCTTATAATAATTCTACCTAGCCTTTATTTAGGGTTCCTTATATCATGTATGCAGAAACATAATAACATGTAACATATTCATAGTAACATGACATATATCATATACTTTCACAAAATATAACATCAAACACATCATAACACATAGACACCATCATTAACATGGTTCACCCAAGATGGGATACATCCACAACAGTCAACTTCTTATTATAATATTTAGAACATCCATTACAAAATATGTGCATTGCGCTCATACATTGTGTCTCGTACAAATGCCCTTGTCATTCTCCTATTCACCTACTCACCATATATTGTTGGATTATTGAGAGGGGGGGTGAATCAATAATAGCGTAATTATAATCCTTTTTCTTCAAATTTTATATCAATGTAGAATTATTATCCAATAATGAGCAGTAAGAAATAAACAATCACACACATACACAGTACACCAATGTTTTACGTGGAAACCCAAATCGGGAGAAAACCACATATATCATATACTTTCACAAAATATAACATCAAACACATCATAACACATAGACACCATCATTAACATGGTTCACCTAAGATGGGATACATCCACAATGGTCAGCTTCTTATTATAATATTTAGAACATCCATTACAAAATATGCACTCTATGCTCATACATTATGTCTCATACAAAATGTCTTTGTCATTCTCCTATTCACCTACTCACCATATATTGTTGGATTATTGAGATAAGTGAATCAATAATAGCTTAATTATAATCCTTTTCTTCAAATGGCACAATGTAGAATTATTATCCACAATGAGCAGAAGAAATAAACAATCACACACATACACAAGACACCAATGTTTTACGTGGAAAACCCAACCGGGAGAAAACCACATAATGCTTTTTCTTATATGTCTTGAAGAATACATCTAATAGCTAACTTCCTCTTTGTTTTCCAAATGGGCACTGGAAGGAGGCTCCAACTCCCTAGTTTCTCGCCAGATACAACCTGAGGGAAGCTCCAACTCCCCACCTTCATAACCAAGGAGGCTAACTCATAGCATTTGGGCAACCGCCCTCCACCTCAAGTAGAAGCTGGTTCGCCACACAGATAATTTCAATAAATTTGAATCCATCAACTAGCTACATCATGCATCAACCTCTACTATAAACAAGTGTATCAACCATGCACCAACCTCGTACTAAACAACCAATCAACCTATACCATAAACAAGTGTATCCAACCATGTACCAGTATGTACCACCATGTGTCACTTAATCATCAACTATGACTCATCAATATGTACCAACACTATCAACTATACACCCCATGTATGTGCCAACTCATCAACTACTTGTCTCAAACATACCTCAACCAAAATCCTCATCAATTTCTATATATCATCCAATCTGATTTGTATTCTCAGAATAGACTGTATATGATCACATTCCAAAGAACCTTCCCTTAACTTTAACAACAAGAGACTATCATTACCAAACTTTTCTTGGTCTCACATGCCTAGTTTTGGATTAGTCAACAAACTATAACTTCTAGAAGTAAATCATAACTTTGAACCAGAATAATGTATAAATATATAAAACTAATACACAATGTTATTCGTCTTTATGCACCTCCGTGTTTCACTACTTTGAACCTCTAAAGGAGTTATAGCAAAATGGCATACCTTGTTGAATCTTTGGCTTATTCTAGAGAGCGACCTTGTAGAGCGTGACCCGCGATGAAATATTCATTGAATTGATCTAAAATGTTACAAATAATACTACAGATTGTTCCCCAACCAACACATTTTTCACTGAATTTGGATCATATGAAGAAGTTATGACGCTTTTACCCAAAACACCTTTTTTTTTTTTTTTATTAGTTTCAGGACTAGCCATAAATTCTATTTTCCACGGAGTGTAACTCCCAAAATACAACGACCCACAGGATGAATTTTTACCGCCGTGATACTTGGTATGTTTTCTCACTTTCATAAAAATTTCACAATATTTAATCTTTATAGAAAAAATTTTATAGCTTAAAATGTAGGATGTCTCAGAATAACATACCTTAGAAAGCACCATCAAAAGAATTTATCCTTCCTTTCATTTCCCTGGCCTTGTTTTCTTCACTTTCCTCAAACATTTGGCTTAGATATCCTTTTACCTCGTGACACCTCCATATATTTTCAATATTCTCAAGTTTGATTGTAAATTAGAGAGCCTTGCCTCTCTTATTTATATCACCCAAGTAGCTTCCTTAAAAACATCTCTAGGTCAATTTCACCCACTTTCCTATTTTAGGGTTAACCCAATTTCTAATTTCTCCATTAAATTTATTATCAAATAATTTATTTTGTATTCACTTTGAATTATAATACACCTATCACTTCACTCTTATTATTTACCTTTCTAAAATCCCTTTAAACCACTTTTGACTACTTTGACCCTCCTTGGGGTTTCTAGATGACACATGAGGGTCCCTCTAATCTCAGAAGGCCATAACTCTCAAACTGTGGAGGGAGTTATGTGACGCTCCACATACCACTAAAAAATGGAATGGGATGTAATGTCCATATAGAATAGTATTACCTTCAAATATAGAAAAAATCATGTCAGTATCCATCAAACAAACTTTGGGTCCATTACCCAAACTCAATTTCCAACTTCTTCATATGGTCATAACTCTAACCGTGGAGGAGTTATGTGAAGTCTCTACATAAATTAACGGAATGGAATGGTAAGCAATATCCATCTAGAATAGTTTCCCCGACAAATTCTACTATCCTTCATCTCATTATTCCACAATTAATCATGGGTTCTACTCCACAAAGCGTCTTCCCGAGGGTTTCCACCACAAGGGGACCACTTTGGAGTTCATATCCATATTTACTTCTTATAAAACCATGAAAAACAATAATGAGTCATATTTACATCAAACAATCTTTTGGTCCATTACCCAAACCTTGTGCTATATTTCAAGGGTTGACATCAATGACAACCAACCTTAATTAACACCCCCTTTGGCATTGATGGAAACATCTACGTACATCGAATTATATCACCTATGCTCCCCCTCGAACCATGCCTGCCCTCTCTTATCCGATAATCGCCTCGTCTCCGTGAGATCCTGATAAATCTCTCCCCTTTGTCATCAATGGTAAAGATATCTTTATATCCTAGGTCACCCCCAACTAAATTGTCCCCATGGTGCTCCTCACGGCCATCTAACACCTATAAGATAAGCATTCAAACATCATTCAAAAAGCATCTACTTTGAGTAGAAATAACTCCAAGTCTTTATGTAAGATATTCAAAGGCTTCCCTGTGGAAGTGGTTTTGTAAAGATGTCACACTTGTTCTTTTGTGCCCACAAACCAACCATGTTCTTTTCTGAAACCTCCTCCCATAGAAAGTGATAATTTGATTGGAATGGGCTTCGTATTGGCGTATCAATCGGTTTTTGAGATATTGATGACACTTGTATTATCACAATATATTGGAATGGGCTCATCATAATCGAACCTCGTGATAATCACAAGTTTGTTTTATCCAAAACTCACAGGTATAACATGTTGTTGTTGTAATATACTTTTCCTCACCAGATAGAGATAGTGATGATTGCTTCTGCTTAGCCATGATACCAAACACTCACCTAAGTAGAACGTTGCTCAATAAGTTTCATTGGTCATCAATATAACTTTCCCATTCTGCATCTCTGTAGGCAATAATTGATAGATCTTTTCCCTTTGGATACTATAATCCAAACTCTTATGTTCCTTGAGATATCCGAGAATCCTCTTTACCGTTAATATCAGTAGATTCCTTTGTTGTTTGAAATTGTGCTACCTATCCAACTACTCCTCGGTAGACATATGGTCTCGATGTTATCACATATAGTAGGTCACAATCATTGACCTATATTGCCTCTAATCAGTAGACTTTGAATCATCATCTTGCTCTCAACTTACAATTGGTTTGTATGGGAGTGATAACCGGTTTGAAATATTCCATTCTTAACCCCTTTAGCATTTCTCCGATATACTTCTGGTTTGAGAAATAAAAATTCTTTGTTTCCTTTGACGTATCTGAAGTCCCGTAAAGAAGGATAGTTCTCCGGCAACGAAATTTCAAATTCATTATGCATGTCTTGTAAAATTTTTGGCTTAACTCACACACACTACCAAAATAATATTATCATCAACATAAAGTTCAATTAGTAAATATTACCTTGACTTACCTTGTTTAGCTGCTGTCTTACACTTCCTTTCAACCCTCGTGATGTTGTAGATACTCATTCAAATTTTAGAGTACCATGCTCTAGAAGCCTCCTGGTTTAGACCATACAAGGCCTTTCTTTAATTTACACATACTGTGTTCTCTCTGACAGCTTGAAATCCTTCCTGCTGTTCAATGGTATTCTCTTATTCAGTTACCTATCTTAAAAAGATGATTTTACGCCCATATGATACACTTTAATATTTTGAGCATGCATAAGCTAAAAGAAAGTGATTGCTTCCATTCTGCAACTGGGTAAATGTCTTCAAAGTCGATTCATTCAACTGCGGTATATCCTTACATACCAACCTAGCTTTGTTCATTGTAACTGTCCATATTCATTCAATTCTATTCCTCAGCGACCCACCTTGTGTTGACTGCGCCTCTATATTCTTTTTGGTCTTGGAAACCAGCTCTAAGCAAGTCATTTTTCTATTTTGATCCAATTCTTCATTAATGTCCTTATTCCAAAATTCATCCCTGATGGCTTCTTCAAAATGCTTGTTCAATTGTAGATAAGAGTGCTAGGTGTGGCTGTCTCCGTGAATGAAGCTTCTAGTCTCAAACTCCTCGTGATCTTTTGTTCTCAATAACTGGACCTCAAGGGATGATTCTTCACTGCTCTTCTAGGTGTCTTTGGATACAATTTGTTGAACTTGATCTTTTGCTTTTGTCGGATTCTCTTCATATTCATCTTCTACTTCATCTTTTCTTCTTCTTCAAAAGTTGTTCCATTGATTTGTTTTTCTTCTTCCCTTTGATTATGGTTCACCAAGCTTCATCAATTGTTACGTTGATGCTTCCAAACTTCTTTGTTTAATATTAGATTGTAACACTTGTATTCTTCCTTTGTAATTCTGAGTAACGAACAAATATTTCTTTGTCCACACGAGTCAAACTTTCACATTCCTACTATCTCTTTGATGTAGCATTTTCTTCCAAAAACTCAAGTGCTTTTCCTACATTTGTTGGTCTTCCTTTCCCATAGCTTGTAGGGAGTTTTATCGTTGTTGTTTCTGAGAATTAATCTTTGAATGTGAACTGTTTTATGCATTGCCCGTGTCCAAAATATATCTGTCAATTTGGAATCCATTATCATTGTTCAAGCCATTTCCTGTATTGTCATGTTCTTTCTTTCAACAACTCCATTATGTTGAGGTGTCCTAGAAACGGAGAATTGCCTTTTTATTCCATGATTGCTACAGTAGTCCATAAATTCCTTTGAAGTGAACTCTCCTCCATTATCATATCTCAAGCATTTGATTCTTGAATACATCTCATTTTTAACCATTTCCTTGTAGATCTTGAAGTTTTCAAAAGCTTCTAACTTGTTCTTGAGAAAGAAAATTGCAGTCATTCTTGTATAATCATCAAGTAATAACATAAAGTATCTCTCACCTTTTAAGCCCTTTGTTGTAGTTGGTCCAACTAGATCAGTATGCACAATTTCTAGTGGTCTTGTTGTTGAATATTCTTTTGATTTGAACCTGGTCTTTGTTTTCTTTCCTTGTTAACAATGCTTGCATAAAGTGTTGGTTGGTTTCATGATCTGGGGCATTTCTCTGACTGCTTCTCTTTTGCTGACTTTGACAAGGTTATCAAAATGCATGTGACCCATTATTTTGTGCCATAGCCAACTTTCATCTTCTTTTCCTAGACAACACTTTTCATTTCCAATTTCACTTAACAGATATATGTTGTTTGAAGTTCTTGCAGTTGTACCAACCAATTTCCCTGAACCTTATTTTCTTATCTCACACTTTTGTGAATCGAAAGTAACTTTATGACCTTGGTCACACATTTGACTCACACTTAGAAGATTATGTTTCAT